>PVQA01000308.1:0-100570 GCA_002980515.1 Fusarium burgessii
ACTAATGCCTACCCTGCGACACCAAGACTCAGTCACACAGTGAGGCGGAATCAAGCCATATCCCCATTTTTGCCGGCGAGTTCGGCTTCATCATGGGATTCACAAGGACCCAATTCTAATGTCTTGGAGCAGAATAACCTCAGATCTATCTGGTATAATGAACGATATGAACTGTAGTCTTGGAAACTCCTTGGGTTAAGCGACCCGCGCAGAAGCGATGGACCAATTTGGTGCCAAGCTTCGATTCTTCTTGTTGGTTGTTCTTCACAAGGCATACAATATCAAGCAGCGAATCAAAAAGACGGCGTTTTCCGCTGATTAGCATCCACAATCTTCCTTCTAGCTTCCGACTCACGATCGGCTCCGACAATATTAGCGCATCGGCTCAGACCCCGCCAAAGAAAGCTAAACCTGATTTTACATCTCTTCAATCCTTTGGACCTTTCCCCGGATTCAAAAGAGGTAAGATCTTCCTTTCCCCCGCAAAAGCCGTTACATTATACAAAAATCACGAATTAAAACGATGTATTTTGGTGCATGCAAAGTGAGATTTGGTCTTGTGGATGCCATTGCGGACGCTGCACCCTTGTCCGACGGTGGGGTAGTGAACTGACTTGATCGTACGTGAACTTAAACCTGGGAGGTATATAAAGAGCCTGTTGATCGCTTGTCTTTTGACCGGAGGAAAAGAGAAATTGAACGATTATGAGATTACCGATTACTTCTTTTACAAAACTTTTTAATCAACAATTCCGTGGGCCTGTATCCAGGAACATAAACCGGTCCTTCTACGCCACAATGAGAGCTGCGAGGTATTACGGTATCAAGGACATTCGCGTTGAGCAGGTCCCTGAACCATCAGTCAAGCCTGGACAAGTGAAGGTGAGTCTTCCTCGATATATATATAGATCGATAGATGCTAATAGTTCCAGGTTGCTCCCAAATTTGTTGGCATTTGCGGCACAGGTGAGTAGTCGAATCCAAACCCTATCCAAATGCTGACATCAAAAGACCTTCACGAATATCTTGGAGGCCCCAACTTCTGCCCAACAAAGCCTCATCCTCTCACATCTGAAAGTATCCCCGTAACACTCGGCCATGAATTCTCAGGAATCATCTCCGAAGTCGGACCCGGCGTAACTGGCTTCGAGGTAGGCCAACCCTGCGCTGTTCAACCAACTCTCTTTTGCGGCCACTGCGCAGCATGTCATACCGGCGCCGAGAACGTCTGCCATACTGGTGGTTTCCTCGGTCTATCTGGAAGCGGTGGAGGTCTTTCTGAAGCTGTTTGCGTGAATGCGACGCATGTCTTTGCTCTGCCGAAAGATCTACCTCTTGAGATCGGAGCTCTGGTTGAGCCGCTTTCTGTGGCGTGGCATGCTATGTCTGCTGCGCCTGAAATCAATGAGAAGTCAAAAGTTGCGATTTTAGGTGGTGGACCGATTGGTTTGGCGATGATTTTGTGTCTCAAGGTGAAGGGGGTTAGTGAGATTATTGTTTCTGAAGTTGCTGCTTCTAGACAGGAGTTTGCGAGGCGGTTCGGAGCCACAAAAGTTGTGAACCCTATCAAGGAGGATCTCAACCAGATCGTTCTTGGCTTGACTGGAGGTTTGGGTGCTGATGTTGTTTTCGATTGTGCTGGTGTACCGGCTAGGTGAGTCTTCCTCTATCAAGCTCTATAGCGATACTGACGGGGAATAGTGTCAAGGGTGCTTGCGAAGTCGTCAGAACAAGAGGCACTGTAGTGAACATCGCGATCTGGGAGAAGGAGATCCCATTCAACCCCAATTGGCTCACCTTTAAAGAGAGTGCTTACAAATCTGTGCTTGGATACCAACGGGAAGACTTCCAAGCGGTCATCGACAACCTCAGTGCGATTAAGCCTGGCCAAATGATCACCAGAAAGATCAAAATGGAAAACATTGTTGAAGATGGTATCAATGCGTTGATCACCGACAAGGATAACCAAGTCAAGATCCTGGTTGACATCGACGACAAGTGATTTAACAGGAATGAGAGCGTCTATGAGGAGTTTGCGGAGTTTGTTAGGAGCGTGCTGAGAGGTGGCGAGTAGCCTTTCCAATGATAATGTTTGTATTTCCAATACTACAAGTATGTGCTCTTGAACCCTATTGGTGAAACCCATTCTTCTCCAATTTGGAATATATACAGCGTCCTTTGCTTTTCGCCTTAAAAGTCCATCTGAGTTCCCGAACTACACAAATTGACGCTTTGAGAACGAAAGATGAATACCTTCAAAGTCGCTATCTTCATCCGAGTCCCGCTTTCGCTTTGCCGTAGACGAGTTCAAGGGTTCAGTCACCTCTGACTCTTCTGAAGTAACGGATCCATTGTCATCGTCTTCCCCTTCCTGCTGTTCATCCTCAATCGATTGTGCTGTAGTAGACAAATCTAGCTTTGGCTGACTCTGACTCTCATCCGGCTGAGAAACGATCAAGGTTTCAGCTGTCAGATCAACATAGTTCCACTCGACCTCAAAGTTATTCCCAGCTAGGATGTGCACAAACCATAGCGCTAGGTTGACAGTCCAGACATCAAGGAGTCGTCTTTGGCCTCGACTGTGGTTTTTCCAAGGAATTGACACATACTCCATCAGCCCGTTATTAATGAGCTCGTTTCTTAGCAAACTCACGTCTTTTGAACTGTTGACTAGTCTCGTGAGCTGATGAAAGTTAAACAAAGTTGTAGAAAAAGGAACATACTGGACTTGTCCTTCCGAGGCATAATACGAAATATGAATGCTTCTTCGCCAGTCAAGATACAACCATACCGGCACATATGCTGGATGCAGTAAGTATAAGCCTGCTTAATAGGCCAGGCGTAATTATCAGATGTCTTTCCTCGCATAAAGCTCCCAGAATCGTCCAGGATTCCACCTTGGAAAATGCGTTCACTCTTCCACTTTGTGGAGGGCTTGTACTCTTTTGGGAATCTCTCTTGACGATCGGAGATAACGGTATCGCCAGCCTTTGACGAGAGCGGACTCGACGCAATAGACCCAGAATCTGGTTTTAACCTTGACAATGATTGTATTCTTGGACATCTTGCTTTGGAAGAACTTTGACGAGATGATTGATGGCGCTGTTTCTCGTGATCTTGAGGAGGAGATGGAAATGCCTCTTTGCCTGACGGAGGATCGCCTTTGCTCCAAATGACTGGATGAAAAATATCCTGAATAGGATCGAGGGCGGCAGTGACAATTGATTTATTCCATTTATTAATAAGATTTTGGGTATCGGCCTCATCGGATATGATGCAATCAGTCTGTGGGTGAAGTCTCGGATATGGGTCAAGAGCTCGATCTATACGGCGTGCTTCTTGGAGCAAAAGTCCCCCAAAAATGGTCTTGAGAATATTAATGTCTTCAAACTCTTCCCACTTCTTAATTTGTCTAGGCCAGTACCAAAGAGGGCTTCGAGTGTTTGTCTTGCTCTTGGGGATTCGATGGCTGAGTGATGGATTTGGGTGCGTAAGTAGCTCTAGTATTGACGTCGCAGTGGGTGATGGTGCCATTTTGATGTGAGACAAGTAGGGATGAGGCCGCTATACGGAATGCACGCTGAACAACTGGAATGCAACAGAGTAGCCCTTTAAAGAAACTGTAAATTCCGGACAAAAAGGCAAACCCACTGATTTTAAGTACCAGACAGTCAGATCAGGCTCTGAGTGATTTCACTTTCATTGTCATCTTAATGGCCCCCCCACCACAGAGCTGAAATCTGCATATTAATGTTGGTGATATCTGCAGCATCGTCACCCTTGTCAGCCATTCACAGGCCCCATGACCCCTCCACAACACCTGCAATATTGCGTGGAAACTTGATTATCGCTAAAAGCGGCCCGACGCGCATACGGACGATGGCCGCTAGCTATAAGGATGCCCAAGGGCGAGGAGTAATGCTATGCCCATATTCGTCACAAACTCCTCATACCCTTCTCTCTTGTTCCTTCAAGATGCCCAGGAGAAGACAAGCCTTATCATTTCCTACGAAGCTTCCGCCATGCGACGGACCAAAGCTCAATATCGTTCCGCATCATAA
The DNA here is from genome assembly GCA_002980515.1 of Fusarium burgessii. Classification (NCBI taxonomy): domain Eukaryota; kingdom Fungi; phylum Ascomycota; class Sordariomycetes; order Hypocreales; family Nectriaceae; genus Fusarium; species Fusarium burgessii. Next base: position 4,062 of record PVQA01000308.1, read on the forward strand.
ATCACGCATCAAATGGCTTGAAAGGCTTGATGAAGATGACGATGTGACCTCAAGTCAAGGCTTTGTATTCAAGGCTCTCATCCGCGGTCGCGAATACGCAGTAAAAGTTGTATGTGATGATTATGTCTTTTTCTCCTTCCCTCCCTTTCATTCGGCTTACTCACGATGGTTTTGAATGGCAGTTCAAGTTCTTTGACCCCATGAGTACCGAGTACTTTTGGGGGCCACTGCTAGGTGAAGATACATCTCTAGACGTTGCTGCGTACTATACAGATCCATTTTACGCAGAATGCCGAGCATATGGTCAGATCCATGATGCGACAAACCAGAAGATTCTCAAATCAGACGTGGCTGTTGCTTGCCATGGATTCTTCTTCCTGGAACCGAAAGATCAAGAAGCTTTGGAGAATCGAAATATTGACCTTGGACTAGGTTTGGTAGATTTGAATTATCAGAGGTCCACGATCGGAAGTCTAAGAGCAAGAGCAATTGTGAAAGACATTGCATCTCCGAACAGCGGAATCACCTCGAGGAACATCGGAAAGATTCTGGGTAAGGTGGTATCAATGAATAAGGCGGGGATTTATAATATGGATATACGGATTGATAACTTCCGTGATGGACGAGTGGTAGATTTTGGGTCTTCTTGGACTGAGCCCCATGCTCTTTTGGACTCTTTGAATCATGAAGCAGCTCTTGAGTCAAAGTTGGCAGATCGAGTCATGTTTGATCAGATGGTTGAAGATGCAGAATTAACTAACCACCGCCGAGAGGTCAAAGCGATTCATCACATGCAACTGAGGTCACAAAAGGAACAGCAATAAAGATAATGTTTATTCTTACCGCACATATGGAACCAAAGGATATGTAACAATAGATATTGAGTTGACTTCGTCTATAAGCGCTCCCATTCTTCAAACATGAGCACGAAGTTGATATAATTGTAAAGATTCCTGGCACTTTTCAGCAAAGCCATTTGACTTTCGCTGCCATCACGATTGGCCAACGTCAAGATGGCTGACACGAAGATTAACAGTGGCAGGCCTCAATTTCTATTATTAGAGACAGGTATGTACCTTGGGCGGTAAACCCCCACCTCGATGGTGCAATACCGTACAAGTCCTTAAAATACAAATCTGTCTCCCAAGTCTGGCCGATCATGGAAATCCATTTCATCAAAGCTAAAAGATTAGGTCTATTATTGCCGAACTTCGGTCCAAGGCGGAATGAAATAGTAGCATACGCCGTGAATAATACAGGCGATCCCATCCGCAACCCAGTGTATCCAGTGCCAACCTGGAAACCTACCTCCAACAAACGCTCCCATACATCTTGCTGGATTCAAGCCGGCACCTCCATATCCGTATCTTGTAAAAGCACTAGCAAAGCTCATTGTCCCAACGCTCAGGCCTACAAGAAACGGACCCAAGGCTGGACCTATGATCTTGGCTTGTCTAGGATCCAAACCAACGCCAAAAGCGAGGAACAAGAGAATTGTCGCTGATACCAACTCGACGACAAAGATCTCCCGCGAAGGTACAATATCTGTGAACAGCCAGCACCCACCGACCTTAAAGTCTCTTCCTCCCCAACTGGCTCTCACCAACAACCCCGCGAGGGCGCCACCTCCCGTCTGAGCCGCAATATAGAGAATCAGCCGTGGTAGCGAACACAGTCGAGCGCAAAACGTCGCAAAGGTAATTAGGGGGTTGAAATGCGCTCCCGATATGGCACCAAAGGACGTGATAAAAAGCGTTATAAAGATGAGATTGGTTATACCGCCTATGAGTGGTCCTAAAAAGGCGGCGTTATCAAAGCTGCCGAACCGCTGTGTTGGTGCAGCAGGGGTTATGTCTGGAGAAAGATTCACCCATATCGTAATGTACACAAATAATAAAGTACCTGTCACCGGTCAGTCTTTGATTACCTCCAAGCTGAAGGCTAAAGTTACCAATTCCTTCAATAAGTGCCGCTTTCCATAGGTCTAGGTTCTTGATTGGCCGCATGTCCATCAACTCCCAGAACGACATATGAGGCGTTGCATCTGGTGCATGGTGTAGTAAATGATCGTCTTCAGACGTTCCTCCTTCAACAACAAATGATTGGTTTGCACCAAGTCTTCCAGCGAAGGGCTGACTGTTGCTTCGGTAGTGAGGACCTGAAGGCTCAGAACCGGGTCGTGCCTCGACGTCACCGCCAGGGCTTGCCTTTCGGCGGTTTGTTACTCCCATTTTCTCAAAGTGCTCTGTGACTCAGCTCGGTTTCGGCGTGGATGAGTTTGTGGGAGGGAGATTGGTGCTCATCCAAGTTAGACATTGAGGCTCGCACTTTTTACAGGTGAACGCTTCTTATAAAGTGACAGAAATGGATATTTGCTAATAAGGGCGAGATTTCGCCGACATTGTATTATAAGAAGTTTCGTAATTGAGGTCAAACCCGTCAAGGATCTTACGAGAGCCGCTACTAGTGTCTTACACATAATGACAAGAGGCTGACTAACGCTGACTGACTGGAATTGAACATGGTTTAAAACCAGCCGAGTGGAAGACATTAAATTGATGGTAAGCCGATGAAAATAATGGATCTTCTCTATGCCGATTTTTCCGAGCTAATTGTGACGCGATAAATTATTGTCGCAGAATACCCGACGTCCATGTGGTGATACGTTACTGCATACCATATTTTCGACTGTGAAGGTCATATCTTCTCTAACTTTGAACCATGCAACAACCACTTGACTCCTTCTACTGTATCCTTTGTTCTTTTCTCGACGTGTTTGGTCAATTGAGGAAAGAATTCCCAAAAATGATGAGGCAGACCAGGATACAAATCCAATCGTGTAGCAATACTCTTCTCATTGAGTATACGCTCGTAAATGATACTCTCATCCCTCAAACCATCAATTCCACAGACTTGGAAGTACGTTGGAGGGATACCGGAATGTCCAGATGGATGAACAGCAGGAATTGCAATCGGCGAGTTGTAATCTGGCTTATACGCAGCTGCAAAAAGGTCAGTCACGTCTGGAGTAAGGTCGAGGGTTTTCTTACCAACAAATGCCTTGGCTACATCTTCTGTAGGTATAGTTACGTCCTTGTTTTGCTCGTGACTGACGTAGTCGTATTTGTACTTCTCGGGGACGAAGGGAGGGGGAAGAAGAGGTCCAACACTGAGGAACTGGCCGGTCACCTTTGCTGGGGATCCAAGGTCGCGGTTTAGATAAACAACGCCATTGGCGATGGCTGCACCAGCTGAGGAACCACCAATAATTATACCCGCGGATGGTGATGTAGATAGGTGAACCTGACTGGGATTCTGGGCGATCTGCAGCGGGAATTGTCAGTTCGCGACGGACAATTGGCTGATGAGAAGTTGTTGCATACCCATTGTAAAGCATCAACTCCATCATGAATTGCCTGAGGGAAAGGATGCTCCGGTGCAAGGCGGTAATCCAGGCTGACGATGATGATGTCAGCCTTGAGGGCCAAGACCCTGTTGGATTCCATATCATCATGACGAGTACCTAAACAATAGCCGCCGCCGTGAAAGAATAGAAGAATGGGGAGCTCATTCTCTGCCGTAACATTCGTTGGAGAATAAACATATGCGAGAATGTTGCTACCATCACGAACGGGGATTTGGATATCACGCTCCGTCAAGCCTGGAGGGGGGCCTTCAAGCGCATCTCGTGCCTCATTTTTGTGCTTATTTGATACAATTCGGAGTGTTGGTATGTCAATATTGGCCGGAAGCGGCGGAGGGCTGGCAGTTTTTGAGATCTGTTTGTGGCGTTGTTAGTGCTCTTGTCGGACTATTGGTGGAGAAGGGCACATGCCTCGATAAACTCAGGATCTGGTTGAGCACTTGCTAAGATTTCTTCTTTACTTAGAGTCATTTTAAACCGCTTCAGGAAAGAATTAGACTTAATTGGTAGCCCTAAGAAAAAGCGGCACCAAGAACTAAATAGAGCTGTCAGTAAACTGCCCTGTCGTCCACGAATTCTGACCACGGTAACTGAAAAACCGCGTTCACCGTGCCCACTCAAGACCTTCACTAAAGAACGAGGCGTTACAAGGGTCTTCCACCAACCCCAATCATCAGTAACCGGCTCGGGAACCCCACATCCCCGCAAAATGCAAACCTGGGGAGATCTTGATGCAACCAATTTGACCATATACTTTCAGCACCATTCGTACGCTTGACAATACAGCATTCTCTAAGTTACACGACGTTGGCAGAATCAGTGATATCCGGTCATGTCCAGTCCAAACATAATACAACATGAACCTGACCGTGTAGCTCCACATGAGCCATGGAAAGGTCATCGAGCTTGTCTTGAATGCCGACGGTAAGTTCAGCTTTATCACGTACTTGCATTGTAGCTTCTTGTGCACGAACTGACTCATGAGTGTCCACTTGATATATAGAAAAAAGACAAGATGTAAGTAGCCCCAATCCATGTCTGAACGCAATCTGACCATGTTTAGGCGATATGAAGAAGCCGAATTGCGGTTTGTGTGTACGCACCGGTGGATCATGCACGTTTCCCACGAAACGAAAGAAGCCCCAACGGCGTCGCCAGGAAAGTCAGACTGACTCACAGAAGCTTGGTACGAAACATCTGAGGCTGTTGACGATATCTACTGACTTGCAGCAGAGCGTCTCGTCAGTTTGCTTGAATCACGACTTGGAGAAGGTCAGGACATTGAAATGTTACTGTCGCAGACCGAACAGCTTCCCATGATCGACTTACATACACCAAACTCTCTTGACAGGGCGAGAGACGATAGCAACGATGAGTCTCATTCAGAAATCATTGTCGTGGACACAAGCAATATGAGAGACTCGACATCTCCAGCGTCAACCTCTCGCTCAGATGGAGATGCCAACTGGTTGGGTCTACCTGGAGAGGTCCTGACAGACCTCGTCAATATCTTCTTTGCCAAGATCCAAGGATGGCTTCCACTCCTCCATCGACCGAGATTCTTCAATCGCTTTATGAAAAATGACACATTTATCAAGCAAAACTACTCCTACAATGAAGCTTTACTTCTTTGCGGCATGTTTGCATTGGCTGCTCGTCACTCAACACATTCTCATTTCCAGGACATTCCAGCACCAGATCGTGGGCAGGCTTTTGAAGAACAAGCCAGTGCATATTACGAAAAGTGCCAGTCTAATCAAGTACCGAATCTGGAGTCCCTTCAAGGCTGCATCTTGTTAGCTGTCTGCAGATATGCTTCTGGTCCGTCTTACCGCTCGTGGATACTTGCTGGTGTTTGTGTGCGGCTCGCCTACGATCTAAACTTGTGCAATATGGACGAGCAAGATGATTCAAAAGATTGGTCGATTTTGGAGGAGCAGCGTCGTGCGTTTTGGATTACGTGGGAGCTTGACACTTTCGGGTCCCTTATAGCAAGGCGCCCAAGCTCTATTAACCGTTCAATGATGGCGGTGAAACTTCCTGTAAGCGATGAAGCGTGGTTCGCAGATCAAGCCGTCGCTTCACCGGTTATCGATCCCAGACCGTCTGAATGTTGGAAGATTCTCGTCGATTCACCGAATCAGGATCCACGGGCATGGTTCCTTGTAGCCAACATGCTCCAGAGTATCGCGAGTGAATTTGCTGCGGGTCGGTTTACTTGTCAGCGCGATAAAGAAGAGCTCATCGACGCTATCACATGTCTTTCTCTAGTGGTATCACAACGCTTTGGTCTGGAGACTTTGGAACAACCGACAGTTACAGAAGATGCTGCAAGGCATAACTGGATTGTTGGGATACATCTAATGTTGACGTGTGCCCGTACAACCATTCAAGCCAGTTTTAAAACTCATCGTCCAGAAATGTTCAATCTGCCACGACATATATCGCGTATCTTTTATCATTGGTATCCAGATTACATCCCTTTGAGCCAACCTTTTCTGGCTTGCTGTCTACTATCAGATCGAGCATACCCATCGAAAGAGCCTTCTCATGCTCCAACAGCTTACCATAACAGTGACCTGGTAAGTCTGGTCCTGTCGCAATACGCCTCTGTATGGAATCTTGCCTCGGTTGTAAAAGGTATGTCTTCCACTCTTCACTGATGTTGTATACTAACCAGACAGACCTGAGAGCCTCATTGATGCGTCACGACAATGATACATCATTTGAGAAGCGATTTGCCTTATTCTATCCTCCACGAGTTTCCACTGCAAACTCTGATCAGCGAAGCGATGTCCAGTCTGACAATCTAGGGGGACTGATTGAGGAATCGAGAGGGAACAACAAGGACCCGGATGAGAATGGCTCTGGCCGTGGTCAACTACTCCAACCCAGTGATCTAGGAGATGCAGAAACTTTGATGGCAGAACTTGCGAGTCTTTCTGGTCAAGGCTTTCCCAGATATATGCAAGATGGTCAGCAGGATTGGAGTGAGAGTCTTTCTCTAGACTATCTCGGCGATGGTCATCAACATCTCAATTACCTACAATTGTAAGAGGTTTGACAAGATAGAGCGTGGAGAAAAAGGCTGCAAATTGACCTAATTATCTTGAACCGGCAATGAAAATTGTCTTCAAATTGTTGAATTGCAGAGCGGCATATCTGCGATATGACGATATGAGGTATAAGTATAAATCAGTGAATAAGATGGCAGAATGAAAAAGATAATTAACTTTTTGGCAGGCTTCTTTGCTACAATATCATACATAGTCAATGGTAAAGTCAGGCGCAGAAATAAGCTTCGGTTCGAGGCAAGACAACTTCAGGTCGCATATTACAGAACAGACTTCACACAATATAGTAGATAATGATTTCAACTCCAATTACAGCTATATATGCTAGACTTGACGTACTTCAGAGTCCAAGACCAACACGAACCCCAAGACACTGAGATCTACTATCAAGAAGGTAAATTTCAGAGCTTAGAATTTTCTTCGTGGCTCACTTCTGCAACTTCGCGCTGCTTTTCATCAACTTCCGAGGTATCAGAGCCACTCTCGACAGGTGCATCAATGCGTGCGTCAAACTCGGATGCTTGCTCTTTGATGAAGAAGCATGCTATTCCTCGTTAGATATTGTTTCCCTAAAGTGAAAAAGAGAACTTACAGATTAGCAAGAGAGCACAGAAAGAGGCGGAAACAATCCAGGCATTCCTAAAGGCAATCGTGTATGCTCTCTTCAGTCCACCGACGGCGGCCTGTGCGATCTGAGGTGTAATACCAGGCACAGCAGCAACTGCTTCTCTGTTCTGTGCAGCTAGACCTTGAATAAGTGCAGGAAGAGATGAAGGAGGCAATCCTAATGGTAGCGTTGCTGCTGCAATCTTCTTGGGAAGTTCCTTGTCCAAAGCGTTATGAAGAACGGCATTGTTGATTGCCAAGCCAATCGTTCCTCCTAGACTTCTGATCGAAATCATAAGAGATGATGTAAGGGCAATCAGTTGCGGAGTTGTCGCCAACTGGGCGATGACCATGCTGAGAGGGAGAATGGAACCAAGCGCCATCCCTCCCACGACAGGAAATATCCAGAAAGCATAGCGAGGGGTATTGATATCTGATGTTGCCAGTAGAATGAAGAAGACAAGAAGAAGGAGTGCGCCGACTACGAGCGGTGGTCTGAGGGTCTTGCATTTAAGAGACCATAACCCATAGATAGGGGAAAAGACTGAAGCTGTGATAAACAAAAGAGCAAAGTTTGTACCAGCTAAAAGAATGTTGGTATCGTAGATGAGGGATACTTGGAAGGCAAAGTAGGAGTTGGCTGCTAAGAAGCAAATGCCTTCAACGAAAATGACAAACATGACAATGGCAAAGTTTCTATGTCTCCAAAGGTCATGGTGAAGGACACCGTCCTTTTTAAAACGCCACTCATATGTGATGAAAAGAATCAAGGCTATGATACCGATGATGAATGGTGCGAGAATATTGGCACTGTCCCAAGAGTATGGGTTTTTAGACCATGATAGGGCAATGCAGAAGAGGACAAGGGCTGGTGTGAATAGTGCATATCCTACCCAGTCGAGACTCTTGAGCTTTTGGGACCTGGTGAGTGTCACCTGCAACACTCTAGATGGCGGGTTATACCCGATAAAGCAGCCCAGAGAAGCAATGGCGTAAAGACCAGCTGTGATGTACCAGAAGATGCGATAATTAGAGATCTTGCCATGCTGGAGTAATCCGCCACCCATGAATAGGGCAAGAATAGCTCCAAGGCCGGCAGATATGTTCCCAGCTGCTTGAGCCATCGGTCTTTGTCGACGAGGAAGAATCTCAGATATGACGGCGATTGACAGCGACTGGCACCCATAATTGATAGACATAATAGCGAACCCTGCAATGAGGGTACCAGAATCTGTTGCCCTTGACACAATGATACTGCCGGCAACGCCAGTGAGTGGTAAAAGAACAAGGGGGATCTTGCGACCCCAGTAATCAGCGGCTTGGCTGATGGGTGGATTTAGGACGACGGTGAAGATGGTGATGCATTGTGAGTACCAGACTGTTGAGTTCGTGTCGCCTACAGCTTGGCCCATATAGTTTGCCAAAAGGCCTGAGCCGACGAGTGAAACGAGCTGTGCAAAATAGATTATGTTGACAGCCTGGTTTGTTAGCTTTAGTGGTTTGAAAAGGAGGAAAACTGACGATGAAGCAAATGATGGTTTTGGCGTGGATCCGGGTAGGTCCTTGCTCTGAGAGGGCATCGATGGAGGATGGGGAAGCCATGTTGCTCAGGGTATGAAGATGAATGCTTGAGGGATCTTGGAACTAGGTGGGATCATGTTTACATATATGCAATCACAAGCTGCAGACATCCGTCTTCAATTGCCGGTGGCTGAAGGGATACAATGCTTGTTACGCTATTTGGCAAAGTTATCGGGATGAATGCGGGCAACAGCCAACGGTACAGGCAGGTGACGACTTTCTTTAGCCGCAGATGAGTTAACTCCTCCCCAGGTTTACCCCAGGTCTGCCAGGATGCCCCAGATCAATTAGAACGAGATCTGGGGTAGTGTCGAGATGTGATGTGGAGCCGGTCTCCCGGTCTCCCGGGGCTTACGGGTACCCGGTGACCGTTGTTCAGCTTTGGCCATTTGAACCATCTTTGGAGTAGACATTTCCTGCTTTTTGGAGTGGGGTACTCGGCAGCTGTCTCTTTGAATGGTTTGACACCTCGGCTTCTCAACAAGTCGGCGATTTAACACTCGATCAAAACTATAAACTTAAAGAATTAGCGAGGCTGACCAAGGAATTAGAAATAGGGTACATTGGTCTCATTGGTTATTGATATTTGAGGCTAGTGTACATAGTAGGACGCTGGCATTAGCTACACGAAGTCGCGGTATTCTGCATCTCGCGAACTATCCAGGGTATAGAGTTGCTTGGTATGCTTTAGACGCGAAAGAGCGAGGGGGCTTATCACGAGATGAGATGAAAGCCCAAAGTGAATCCCATTTCCATGTGATACGCTAGAGACCACGAAATGCTGGCAGCGGTCGTGATAGGCTCTGATACCATGGTCTTCCTCATCGAACCCCTCAGGTTGAATCCAGCATTACTATCACGTTGATGAACACACCATAATGCATGATCTTTGGAATTAGTTAGCAGACAGACAGATATTAAATGCAGTCATGATCATACACTGTATAACTTGAAAGCTGTCAATTCTGCATTCTAAAGCTGAAACAACATTGAGGCTATTCCAAGCTCTACAGTTGTGGCTTAGGTCCCAACTCCTTCGGATCAAAAGTAGTCGATATCCCCATCTCTTTTGTCATATGGGCAAACATTCCGCTTTTATCATTCGGATCATTTATCATCCTGAAGAAAGCCTCCCGTGCGGTGACATCCTCGGGACTGAAGCCCTTCACCCTTAAAAGGTTTGCAGTCGACAGAGGATCAGTAATATTGGTGTAGACTTCACGTCTTGCTTTGGCGTACTCATCCAGGGCACTATCGGGAGCGTTTTCGGTCAGGGTCTCAATCAAAGCTTTGGCCAGATGTGCGGCGTCCAGAATACCCGTGACTAACCCCAGACCTCCAACGGGATTGTTGAGCTGAAAGATGTTTAGTGAAAAGGTCAGAAATGACAGGGAAGAACTTACATGAGCAGCATCGCCAGCCAGCACAATATTACCAACGCGGTACTTGGATGCACATCTCTGATGGATGGTATATGGAGCAGCTTGAAGATAGATGACCTCATCAGTATTACCTGGCAAAATCCTGGCCACTCTTTCCTTGATGATTGGAAGAACAGCCTTGTCAGTAATGCCCTCCCCATCAGGACTTTCAACAAAAGGAACGCTTGTAGCAATCCTCCACAGCTTTCCCTGTCCACGTCTGACTACAATTGCCCAATCTGTGGGATGAACGATGAAATTTCCTGATTTCCAACCGAATTTGTCTAGATCGTAAAGAATGTTGACTGCAATTAGGCGTACGTCCGGCCAAGTGTACCCTTCGAGTGATATGTCAACAAACTTCCTGACCGCGCTCCGACCACCGTCAGCTCCAACGAGATATCGACTGTTGAAGCTCAGTCCTTGACCATCAATCGTCCGTCTCACGTAGACAGTGACAGAATCACCGTGGTCTTCCGCACGAGTGAAAGAATGGTTGAAGATAACCGTTCCATTCCCAGTGTTGTACAGATGGTTGAGGAAGATATGTGACATGATATCTTGCCCAATCATGGCAGCAATTAGATTAGGGTTCCCACCTGGCGGAGGGTTAAAGTCTGCGAGAATCTTAGTTGTATCGTTTCCGTCACGCCAGGAGAATCCTTCGTCTGATCTATGGCCGTAATCAAGCACATCTTGGAGTATCCCCGCCTTTGCGAACTCGAGGCACACCGCTGGAAGTTGTCTGACATTGATAATGTTAGTTGAGCGATGCTGCATGAATATCATGACTTACACGCAGGCTCTTGGACTGCGGGAAATGCCCTCTGCTGCCTCGATTACAGTGACCTTGATTCCCTTTTGTGCAAGAAGCAAGGCTGTAAAGAGGCCGACTGGGCCAGCGCCTATGACAATGACAGATTGGTTGGTCATTTCTGGGTGTAGAGAAGGCACTGAGGGTTGGGAAGTGGTGGACTTGATGGAAGCAAATTCTGAGCTAGCTTTCTTGGTGTGATCGAGAGCTTATGCACAGCAGCCTCAGCTACATAAAGACTGATAAAGCTTCATTGACTGATTCATTGCTGCTCGGGGCTCTCGTGGTTGTGTGGGGCCGGTCTAAAGGTGCGGTGTCCGTTGTCGCCGGAACACCGTCTCCACTTATCCGATTAGTTTCATTCATCACCGAGGGCCCGATACTTGAGGAGCAGTTTCTTTGAGGAACGGACTTAAATCCTTCACGCATCGATAGGTAGGTTTTTTCCAGTTGTGCTGGTGGTTGCATGGATGGCGATAGATGCATCAGTTTTAAACTCCTTCGAGTTTTGCGTGAGACACTCAAACATCAAACGTGAAGCGGTGGGGCTATGATAGGGAACGGGTTTGTGCCACGGTGATACCTTTTCCCGGCTACCCTACGGTCGTAATTTTGCACGAACGAGCTCCTCTGCGCCCATTGAAGTCCTAGCCAAACATACCATGTTGAAAGTGCAGAAGCACAAACTTTCCAAATCGAATGAAATATATCAGATATAGGAAGTACTTAGATGATTTTACGTTCCCGTCAATGAAATTTCGGGAAGCTTGTTTGTTATCTTTGATCAAGACATCAAATTGAGATATCAAGCCTGAACTCACCTACAACCACTTCAGCAACACACAGCCGATTAGGCCAGATTGGATTTACTTGGGGCCATAACTTCCGACTTCGAAGATGCATACCTAGAAGTAGGTATGGTAAGATAACATACTGGCTGCAATTTATTCGACCACCTCAAGTCCTCCAGCATGATTCACTGTGGTAATTGACTTTATCAGATAAGCTTGAAAGCGATAAGCATAATCTCTTATCGCAGCTTTTGACTGGTGCAATGACGACGCTTGGCCTTTCTTGGATTAGCTTTCGATGATAGGCTGGAGACTGCGCGTGGGCCCCGCCAATCAACCGCAAGCCATCTCCACGTTGCTCAGCTCGGGTGCCAGGCCAGGGGCAAGATAAGGCCGTAGGTGAATTACCAGCCAACATTCCAACCCCTTACAAGGCACCGACCAACAATCACATGCGATGAGTTCCTGAGATACGAGGTAGGTGACCTACCTATCATCGGCTTAATGAGGCGTCATGCTGACATTACCTGGAATTTCACAAGCTGATCTCAATTGATCTAACGTAAAGGTTATACAACAGTGGTATGATTACTGATATGTCTTCTTCAAAGCTTAAATCAGTCATATTCAATGTACCGCGTTGGCCTGTCTAGTAGTTTCGTTCACCTGGGCGAGTCCTGACGGCAACATTCCGCTAGTCCGTTATCTTGGTGTCGATCTTGGTTGATCTGTCCAACCAGACATCTTGAAGCCAGAGATAAGAAATCTACGCCACGTCGCGCTGAAGCAACGTTATCTTGTACCTTATTTCTTATCTCGCGTCGTTTCGCCGTAAAGGGAAAAATTGTCCCGAATGAGTTATGATAACCATTTCTTGGCAAAACACTAGGTTGTGTCTGAGATATCGAGATCCATGGCTTCAGAGGATAACATTTAAATAAAAAGGGATGCAGAATAAGCGAATTCCTATTATAGCAGCAGACGATTTGTTCTTCAGCTCAAGTCGATTCACCATGGCTGACATTACACCAGTCACCGAGTGGCCTGACTACAATGCCGATCCAACTGGCGGCAACCCTGTCACCCATGATTTGAATGCTCCTTATGACAAGGTAAGTCACTTGTACTGATTGCGCCGAATTTGTAATTACAGTGGTGCGCCGCGGTGGAACAGCCGTCTTTGCGCCCAAGCATGCAGCATCAAACACCACATTCTCAAATGGCTTCTTGCTAACGCTATCATGTTTTACAGGGTGATTTGGCCTGGATGCTCGTATGCACGATTCTTTGCTGGCAGATTACTCCCGCTATTGGCTTTCTTTGTAAGTACCTCGCCGCATCGACGTCCGGCTTCATATACTAACTGGCGACCCCCTAGACGCCGGTATGCACCGAAAGAAAGCCGCACTGACGATGGTCCTTCAATCTCTCTTCTGTGCTTGCGTTGTAGGGATCCAATTTTGGATATACGGCTATTCTTTGTATCAATCTCGCACGACAAATCCAATACTTGGTGACTTGTCCCTCGCTGCATTCCACAATGTCCTTGCGCAGCCATCGATTGCCAACGCTGATATCCCAGAAATTCTATGTATGTATCGAAGATTGAACTCAATGTTACTCATCCTTCCCTGCTGACTATTACTTGCTACAGATGCGATCTTTGGAGTTACTTTCGTCACTGCCACTGCTATGATTTTGGCTGGAGCTATGCTTGAACGAGGCAGACTTTGGCCTAGCATGGTGTTCCTTCTCTGTTGGACAACATTTGTGTACTATCCGTATGTTATTCATTGTCCCGCCTTCCCCGTCGTCTCCCCTCTGGCTGAAGCTCATCGCGTTCCCTACCTCGACTCGCCTCGAACCATTCTAACACATGGAATTATAGTCTAGCTTACTGGGAATGGAATCCAAGTGGCTGGCTCTTTAACTTAGGATTATTTGATTTCGCAGGCTCAGGGCCAGTCCATATTGCCTCCGGGTTTGGTGCTCTGGCTTGGTCACTCATGCTTGGACCTCGAATTCCCGACGCCACGGTTACCGATCGAAAACAGGCTATACACTACAAGCCCCACAACCCACTGCTAATGGTACTTGGTACTGTGCTTATCTGGTTCGGCTGGTTCGCCTTCAATGGTATGTTTGTCGCAACTGAGACCTGTGACCGGAAGCTAACCTTGACTCCTTAACTTAGGTGGCAGCACCGCAAACCTTAGTCTTCGATCGATTTACGTCGTTGTTAACACAAACTTCTCAGCTTGTGCTGGAGGAATTGCCTGGGTTCTGCTTGGATACCTGCATACCCGAAAGTTCTCCTTGGTCGGCTTCTGCAGCGGTATCATCGCTGGACTGGTTGGTATCACTCCCGCTGCTGGATTTACGCTCGTTTATGTGGCGCCCGTGATTGGAGGCGTTACATCGCTGGTGTGCTTTTACTGTGTGAAGTACAAGTACATCCTGTCGGTTGACGATGGGCTCGATATCTTCGCCATCCACGGCATCGGTGGCGTTATCGGCGACATCCTAACTGGCCTTTTCGCGACAGGATACGTTCCTGCATTAGATGGAGTATCAGGAGATGCTTATGAAGGTGGATGGTGGGATGGTAACTATCGTCAGCTTGGCCTACAACTTGCTGGTGCTGTGACCTGCGCCGCCTGGTCATTTGTCATTTCATGCATTCTGCTTTTTGTTATCGGCAAGATCCCTGGTCTGCACCTTCGAGCTAGCGAGGAACACGAGATCAGAGGCCTTGACTACAAATATTTGAGCGACATGGACTGGGAAGACCACTATATGAATGGAGGTATTACACCTGTCACGGAGGGGACGCCTGTTCGCGTTGCCACTCCGCAGCAGCAAACTGCAGAGAAGAGTGATGAGAGGAAGGTTGACTAAGTTGAGAGATTTTGTCAGAATACTGTAGCGCGAGTCCTTGGTTCTTTGGATAGTATAGAAAATCTGAATTGTAACAAGTCCGAGATATGTACACATGTTAATTCACAGCACCCATACAAGGTGAGATATTGCAAACATACACTACAACTCTTCTAATCCTACCTAAAGATATCCTAAATTAGTCAACGATTCAGGTAAAAACTGACCAATCTTATCCTAAAGCTATACAATGCTATTACAACTCCTCCATTTTGACTTGTAAAGACACATTGGTGGGATGGAAACGTAATGATGTAATGGGTGATCAAATTAAGCGAACTATCATTATTTAATACACAAGATACAAAGACAAAAGTCATACAAATAGACAATCTCCCAGATATATCCGTGCCATGAAACAGACTTCGGGTATCATCAGACTAGTACTTGTACATAAACCGATAAGATGATTATGCGTTTTCATCCAACTCGTAAATAGTATTACGGAAGCATTGTTCCGTAATGAAGGCGACTGGCATTCAAGGGCTTGTTAGTTGTGAAGAGTGAAGCCTCTCACCAAACCACCAAGGCTGACATTCTATGTCAACCGACTGATTCCGGCTTAAGCATTCGGGTTGATGTTAGCTCCAGAAGCAGTAGCAGTGTAGTTTCGATCACCCTGTCCATGTCCAGGCTTCGTATTAGGGCCGTCAGGGTAGATAGGCTCATTGATGTCCCTGATACGGAGGCCAAGACGAGCAGGATCAATATTACGATGGCCCCAAAGAAGCAAAGCTCCAAAGACAGGCTTTGCAATAAGATCGAGGATGCCGTAGAAGACGGCTTCGGAGTCTGGGGCGATCAAGTTTCCACCCTCGCATATGCCCCAGGCAATGGGATAGAGGATCCAGACGATGGCAGTGACAGAACCGCACATGATAAAGGTTCGACCGACATCAGGACCAACGTGCTGGGCGTGCTTTCTGGCTTCGAAGCCTAATACATAGACGATGTATACCAAAGCAGCGCAACCTTAGTCGTGTTAGTCGTGATGGTGTCACAGCGGGGAGGGTAGCCTACCAAACGGGAAGTAACCCCATTTGTATGAACTCTTCACCAGAGCACCAACTAATCCGGTTACGATCATAACCCAGTCAACTAGTATGACCCAAAGCACTGTTGGCCAGGGCATTCCAGCCGTGAGTAGCAAATCGGTCCTTGTAGGGTATTAGTTGAGGTTATCCTGGGTCGGGACTTTACATTCGAAGCTCACAACAACAATGGTGTGGTAAGAAACCAGTCGATATATCGAACGTAAAAGATCTCTCTGTAGTATCCTGCTACATGGTGATTACTTCTACGGAATTCGACGGCGATGGGAGTCCATCCCAAGTTCGACGCCATGGAGAAGTAGGCGATAGAAGCAATCATTGTAATACCCGCAGTAATGTAGCTATTGAATTGAATTAGTAAAGGCGTAGCATACATTGATTTCAGGTACTATAATCTTGTATTCACTGAAAGAATACTGTGTTGCTTCTGTGTTGCAGAGAGACGAGGCTTAAAATACGCGAGAACCAACAACAGGGCAACTCAACATCCGTAAATCCCGAACATGGGAATGAGGAAAAGGAAATTGAATAGATGAATTGACGATTGACTTACTGGGAAATACGATCTGTGCGAGGCTTTCTCATCCCAAGGCCGAGAAACACAAAGGTCGAAACTGTCATGACGGCACAAACCTGTTCAACTTGTTAGCACACTCGACCAATAATTGGAGGGAAATACACACAGCCCAGTACCAGTCAGATCCTCTGACGGTAATGTTAATGTCGCTGTGCTGGCCATTGACAATGTCAGCTGTAATTGTTGGTCAGTATATTGAAGATTTTGGTTGGGGAATGGAGGCGCACGGTTAGCTTCAAGAGCGCCGTTATCGCGGCCGTAAAGGTGATTAGCCATGGTAAACAATGGTAAATCAACGTTAAAAGTAACTTTGTATTCGTGCAATGAAAAAATGCTATGTTATGAGCCAAGAGGATGACAGGCATGTCAAACCCTTAAATGCAGCCAAGCATCTTTCCCACGTTTTCCAGATCATTTTCAATGACTTCATATCCGATCATCCCGAAATACAACGGATATAACTGCCGAGTAATCGTCATTGTAAAAAGAAACTGTTACATTGATCAATATGCGCTGTCGAAATCCATGATTACTGCTATAGTCTATGACGTTGTTGACACCACCACTACTAGGTTTAACGTGGCATCAACTGACTAAAACCGTTGCCGGTAGCCGTAGCGTGAAGTGGAAGGCTCCACGGTAGTTTAACTGGGAATTGCAAGGCTGGTTGATGTATTTGCCGAAAATGATGACAAGTTGAGCTCAAGATGGGAATATTCAATGTAACGCGACGAGATCGATGTTTTGGTGGGGTTTGAGATGAGCAGATGGAGACACAGTCTAAGACAGTGCGTCGGAAATATAGAGAGTCCGATTCTTTCCGATCAGATAGTTATAATTCTATTCAGTTAAGTTCACTGTTATATGTCAAGACAATTAGTTGATAGAAATTAGGGGAGTTTCATTCTCTTCTAAGTATTATCCGCACAAACACTGGGTCAATCTAAATTAATGCTCGCTAGTTCGCAACAACAACAAGATAGTAATAAGCCAACAAAATCGCAACCAAAGCTCCCAAGAAACTCTGGAATAGAGTCAAAGACGAATCATTCATCTTATCAAGTGCACCCTTAGGGGATTTGGCAGTATCCTTCGCCCAAGGAATCTGATGGTTCTTGAAACCCGAATCCTTGAGAATCTGCTCAGCAACAATCTTGCTACCAGCAATACAGACAGGAACACCTGTACCAGGATGTGTACTAGCGCCAGCAAAGTACAAGTTCTTGTACTTGGAGTGCTGGGTTCCAGGTCGGAAGGCGAGAACGTTCATGATGGAGTGGCTGAGGCCGAGAATGGCGCCCCTGTCGAGGTTGAACTTTTCTTGCCATGTGAAAGGAGTGTTGATGATTTCATTCTCGATAAGGGGAGCGATATCGACACCAATTCTAGCGCGCATTGTGGCGATGACTGTGTCACGGGCGAGAGCGATCATCTTATCCCAGTCCTGGGTTGTCTCGAGACCACCAGTGTTTCCAGACTTGGACAGACCTCGATGTGTTCCTTTAGAGTCTGACAAAAGATGACCAACAGGGACGAGAACAACGATGGTATCCTTGCCCTCAGGGGCAGCTGAAGGATCAATGCGCGAAGGAACATTGACGTAGAAAGAAGGTTCCGAGGGAATCAAGTGCTCTTTGAAGATACTGTCAAAAGACTCTTGGTACTCATCCGCAAGGAAAATGTTGTGAGCGGTCAGTTCAGGAATGATCTTGGAGGCAGACCAGTAGAAGGAAATACTACTGCAAGAAGTCTCACGTTTTGATAGTGAGTCTGCGTAGCTGGACTTTGGAAGAAGGTTGTTGTAAGTGTAGACGAGATCAGCATTGGAAATGACAATGTCTGAGGGCAAGTGTGTGCCATCGCTCAGGACGACACCGTTTGCCTTGCCAGTGGCTTGGTCGATAGAGATGGACTTGACGCCTGTTGAGAGACGGTACTCAACACCCAGACGTGTCCCCACGTTGACCAGAGCCTCGACAACCTGCAACTGTAAGTAAGGCACTCATTATCCGAGTTGGGGACTAACTTTGTGAAATCCACCTCGAGGATACAAAATACCCTCAGCGAGCTCAGTATACTGAAGCAAGCTATATGTTCCCGGTGCATCAAAAGGACTCATACCCATATACATACTCGCAAAGGTAAAAACTCTCCTCAACCTTTCCGTCCAAAAGTACTTGCTCGCTCTTGTCCAAATACTCTCCAGCGGATGAATATTAAACAGATTGAACAAAACCTCTGGTCTCGCCAAGCTCAAAATGCTAGGAAAGTTTCTTCTCAGCACAGACTCGACACTGACTTCATAGTGTCGATGCGACTCCTGAAGAAATCCAAGATATCTCTCAAAACCATCGATGCCTTCAACAGCTTCGATGGCTTTCTTCATCTTGGTGAGATCAGTGGACATTTCAAAGGATGAACCGTCACCGAACCAGATGTTGTAGTTTGGTTCACATTTCAAGAGTTCAATTCCTTCTGCGGTCAGAGATGTTCCTAGGTCTTGGAAGATCTCGTGGAAGAAGCGAGGGAGGAGAAGAAGAGATGGTCCTTGGTCGAAACGCTGAGGATGTTAGTGGGCGTAAATAGAGTGACATAGTGACATACGTGGCCATCCTTGTGGATTAGAGAACATCGTCCACCGGTAAAGTCATTCTTCTCAAGGATAGTAACTTTGAAGCCAGCTTTTGCAAGTCTGGCAGCAGTAGAAACACCGCCGACACCAGCGCCTGTCATTCATCAGTCAATGGCCTCTCATAACTCATCAATCTAACTGTAACATACCGATAACAATGACAGATTTCTTAATATCACTCATTTTTGCTGTAAAAAAGTGAAGATGCTCAGTCAATAACCGACTGACCCGAAACCAACGGTTTTGATAGTCTGAGCAGTAGAGTCAATGACGTCTTCCATTTTGTTTTGATCCACTTTTTTTTCTTCGCACTCGTTTAATGAGACACTTGGCGTACATTACAGGTGAAAGCTACCCCGTGCTTATTGAGGCGCAGTTGTAATTTGAGTAATTTATTGGTGATTTAGAGATATTGACAGATAATTGATGTTGTTTAGGCGTTGACGATCATTGACGGGTTTGGTTTGGGCGTGCTTTAGTGGATTTGGTGATGGGAGGCGTGTTGAATGATTGGTTGGTGATTTTATGGTGGTGGTGCTGTCAAAACGGTGAAGGTAAAGTGAGTCAAAACCTCACGCCACCAAAACTTCATCATCAGGTACAATTTTAATTGCAATTGCAGATAACTTCTTTCAATGCCGATATAGATCGAACAGTTTTAGATTGATGATGAAATAATATGAAGTGGAATGAAATGAATAATCTATGAATCTATGACTTTACCATTACATCCTCATGCGCGCTACACCCCGCTATTTGTTCAATGCAGACCAAGCAACCTTGATACGTCTCATCTTAGGCACAGTAGCCCTGCCCTTCTTCATCTGAGGACCTTTCTCTCTGAGAACACGTCCAATCTCCATGTAGCTCTCAACAGCAACACGAATAGGTCCTTTTCCTTCTGAAGGGAGTTTGTCAATAGCTCCCTTTGCTGTGTTGTACTTTTCAAAAGCGCGATCAAGAAGCTTTTGACGCAAGTTCTCAATGCTAGGACCATGAGGTTGTTGAATCACATCTTCAGCTGTGAGTTGAGCTTCTTTGAGCCATGAGATGGGGAGATAGACGCGGTCAATTTCTGCGTCAGTCTTGATGTCGCGAGCAATGTTGACGTATTGAAGTGCGATGCCCATTTCTTGACCCGAGGTGACAACTTCGCGTTGAACGTCTTCTGGGACAGATTCTGGAGTATGATAAAGAATAAGGTGGTTGCAGAGTTCTGCGACAGTACCGGCTACACGACTTCCGTAGACATCAAGGTCCTCAGTAGTCTGAATGGGGAATGCACCAGACTTTCTGTCAAAGAGAAGATCGGTGTCAAAACCCTTGAGAAGATCGTCCAAAGGTTGCTTGGGTAGATAATAGGTTGGGAGTTGAAGAAGAGCCATATGAAAGATATCCGGAATGTTCGACTTGACATACTCTCGCAATCGCGGTGAAGGCTCTTCTTGGTTCTCCTCATAAGCCAAGTCAAGAAACTTTCTCAGCTTCTCGATAGAAGCTCTAGAGTTCTCAACAGACGGAGCCTCATCGACAAGATCATCAGCAGCTCTGCAAAACGCATAAAGTCGAATGAGATCGATGCGAAGTCTGCCTTCAAACGTGCCGCTTGCGAGATAGAAGCTTCGGCTCTTCTTTCGAAGCAAGTCGACTGCGCTGACGAGTCCTTGAATACGCTCCTCGTCGTACTTTTCCTTGGGTAACAGAAGAGTCTTGACGATTGTTGGGAGGCTGGGCAGTCCCTTTGTTCGAGGGAAATGCTCAGGAAAAGTATCGAGAATGGCCAAGTTGTTGTCGCAAGCGATCAGGCCAAAGACAATCAGAGTGTTGGTGAGAAGGAAAAAGACGGCCTCCCTACAAATTGTCAGCACAGTTCAGATTCATCAGAACATAGTAACTTACTCGATATCCAGGCCATCCCACAGAACAAAGCCGTACTTGGTTCCTGAGGTGATACTCCACGTTCCTCTTCGCAACGCAAACGTATCAACAACCCACAAATACAGAGTTGGCAGAGCAATAGGAAGCGCAGTATTCGTCCAAGGCAAATTCACAATGAACTGATAAGAAATCGACCTGCCTGTAATTAGCATACGTTACGTGAAACGCCCCAAGTTGATCATTACCATAGAAATAAGAGGAACGGACAGGCCCAAATGAGGATAAGGCCCATATACATTCCCTCTCCGCCAGTAGAAACAGAAACGAGGCCAAAAATGATGGCTGAGGTAAAAAGAAGCTGGCCAGCGATTTTACCCCATCCTGCTTTCTTACTCAGATACATTGGGTGAAAGGTCGGTTTGCTGATGGTCATGTAGAGCAGAGAGGTGTTGAGAGTCTGAATGACAAAGAAGAAGAGTTCTTCAGCGGGAATGTCCCATGCTGTTAGACCGACGACTACACCTGGGGGATAAGTCCATATCCGATTTCTGATGAGATACGAGTCCCAGGGACTTATCGCATTAGTAACCCTCAACAAATTGGGTCATGAAGTGAGCATACATGGTAGAAACAACAGCGACCTTCAAATATATTAGCTCCAGATTCATCTGTCTACCGAAAGAAAACTCACCGTGATCAAAAACACAAGCTTGAAAACATCCAATCGCGACATCAACGGTCTGTAAACAGCTCCCAAAACAACACCCAACGGTATCGTGTATTTCAGATGCCTATCAAGGGGTGAGTAAAGCCCTCAAAACACCAGAAAAATACGTACACTTGGGCATATTCCCAGCCCATTTTGACGGTTATTTTCGTGTACGTGAGGAAAAGATCAATGTAACGGCATACAATCACCACGATGGCTTCAAATAAAGCCAGAGTCAAAATATCCAAGAAAAGGTTGTTAAGGAAGAAGTCGGAGCCTCCACAGTTTGTTTTTCAGACACTAACACAGCCTTCATGCCACATCGTACCCCTGCCCGTTGTGAATAGGGTGACATAAATCCACCAGCAAGCCAAGACCCATCACTATCAATATCTGGTCGAGTAGCACAAATGTTTTCTGTCATGCTGAGACTCAGGGACTC
Organism: Fusarium burgessii; assembly: GCA_002980515.1. Classification (NCBI taxonomy): domain Eukaryota; kingdom Fungi; phylum Ascomycota; class Sordariomycetes; order Hypocreales; family Nectriaceae; genus Fusarium; species Fusarium burgessii. The sequence goes on from PVQA01000308.1 coordinate 26,000, forward strand.
GTTGACGTCACGACTTTTCACTTCAGCTTTTTTGGGTATGGAGTCTACTTGTCATCAATTAAGTGAGACCCTTGTTCGGGATACTCGGTCTTTTTGACATTGCCGTACCCGTGATGGATATGAAACCTGATTATGACGCGGATTTCGAAAATTATAGATCGTGCTAGTGGGTTTGATGGATGGGATATCTCCATTTTGTGCCGAGTTATCCAGTGATTGATGCTACCTACGTCTTTTCTGATAATCTCGATCGCGTTGGGTTATATAGTTAAGTTATAGTTGTCTGCCGGTTTAGATGTTGAGATCTGTATAGCTTCATGTAATATTATTTACTTTTGGCTTTATTCGCTCTACAGTGTCACTTTCAATTACATTGCGCCCCGCGATGTAGCATGAAAGTCATCCATACTATTTGTTTATTACTTCTTCATTTTAGCTGAAGCGCGCAATTTTTGCTCTTGTGATACGATCACGAATAATTCACAGCATGAAGTTTCTGCAACGAAATTCCCTCACGCAAACGTCAATGTCTCAGACGAGCGAGGACAATTCTCCACCACTTCGTCATCCGTATGTTTGTGCTACTCAACGCATCAGCACTTCTAGAAACTCACCTGTAACAGATACCTCACAGGAAATTTCGCGCCAATTCATCAAACAACAAATTTAACGCCATGTACATATAGCGGTTGCATCCCTGCCGAGTTAACAGGCGGCCAATATGTTCGCAATGGAGGTAATCCCGTCAACCACCAAGATCTTGGCAAAGATGCGCATTGGTTTGACGGGGATGGTATGCTCTCTGGAGTTGCTTTCTGCAAAGTGCCCGCAGATGGAAAGGTAATTCCGGAATTTGTCAATCAGTACATTTTGACGGATTTGTACTTGTCCAGAAAAACGACTTCTGTCATGTCGCCGATAATGCCAAGTATCACAACGCTGGTAAATCCACTATCGACCATGTTTCAGATCCTGTACGCAACATTCAGGACGATATTCTTAGTTATCCTTTCGAATCTTCCTGGATCGCAACAAACCATCCAGCGAATCAGCGTTGCGAACACGGCTGTTCTATATCACGACGGCAGGGCGTTGGCAACATGTGAAAGCGGTCCCCCTATGAGGATACAACTTCCGTCACTGGATACTGTCGGCTGGTTCGACGGTGTTCGAGCTGAGGGTGGGCCCAAGACGACCTCTGCTAACAATGAAGATGCTCCAGTTGGCGGAAGTGGTATCTTCAGCTTCATGAAGGAATGGACGACAGGACATCCCAAAGTCGACACCGTTTCTGGCGAGATGCTTTTATATCACAATACCTTTATGCCGCCTTACGTGCATTACTCAGTACTTCCGAAGAGCAGCGCCAAGGTCTTCGGAAAGAGACTCGTGAATCAGCCAGTCTTGGGGGTTTCTGGGGCTCGGATGATGCACGACTTTGGAGCTTCTCGTACCCATACCATCATTATGGATCTCCCACTTAGCCTCGATCCTCTCAACACGATGAAGGGCAAGGAGGTCGTAGCATATGACCCCACCAAACCCTCACGATTTGGTGTCTTTCCTCGTCATGACTCTTCCAGTTTGCGATGGTTTCACACAGTGCCGTGCTGTATCTTCCATACCGCTAATACATGGGACTCCCAGTCGATCGAAGGGAACAATTCTGTCAATCTCCTCGCATGCCGAATGACCTCTTCTACGCTGGTGTATACGGCAGGTAACATCAGGCCTCCAGTGAAACCAAAGACCTCTAAACCCCAAGCTCTTGCTAGTCAAAATGAGAAGGGAGATAATGCCTGTCGTTATAAGAAAGCCCCGATGCTTGAGTCCCCATGGGGAAAGACGCTTTCATTGGATTATTTCTCAGTCACAAGAGAATCTGACGACTACGATCAATGCCGTCTGTACTACTACGAGTTCGACATGTCAACAACAACCCAAAACAATATCACAAACCAGTGGGCTCTTTCAGCGATACCATTTGAGTTCCCATCTGTTCGACCAGATCGTGAAATGCAAGAAGCTCGTTACATCTACGGCTGCAGTACATCGACGTCTTGTTTCGGAGTTGCTCTCGGAAGGGCTGACAAAGTTGACCTTCTTGTCAAGATGAACGCCAAGACTCTTATCGAACGAGGAAAGAAGATGAACACAACCTCTGTCATTGGCTGTGTCGACAGACGATCCGTCAGTGAGATACTCAGCAATCCAAAAGATGAAGATCCTATTCAGATCTTCCGCCTTCCACCGAAGCATTACGCTCAGGAACCCCGATTCGTTCCACGGGCCTCGTCAACTGAAGAAGATGACGGATATCTGCTCTTCTACGTCTTCGATGAGTCCCAGCTCTTACCATCCGGTGATTGTTCCTCATCCGCCGTTTCTGAGCTCTGGATCCTAGACGCGAAGAATATGCGCGATGTTGTGGCCAAGGTCAGGCTTCCGCAACGGGTCCCGTATGGTCTGCATGGAACATGGTTCTCTGCCAGGGATATCGAAGAGCAACGGGCTGTGGAGTCTTTGAGAAGTTTGGAAGAGATTCAGAGGAAGAAAGACGAGTGGATTAATGGTGGAGAACAAATAAGGAAGTTGTGGATGGTACTCAGAGAGAAATTGGAGCGAGCGGTTGGATGAAGCATGTTTTTGGGATGCAACTTTTGCTATGATACCCTATTGCGGTCTTTCCAATACTGTTCGGTAGCTTGTATATAAATGTGATTTCCCTTCGTTCCATCATATAGCGAAGCAGAAATGCAACCTCAATAACTTTAAAAACTCCTTGATTGGCCATTGACTTCATCTCAGACCCTCATCATCGCTTTCATTAAATATTCACACCGTATGATCAACAATTATTACAAATTTCCACTAGTGTCCTAGGAGTCTTTCCATTCTCTGACTCTTTACCAAATATCGTGTTCCATCATTGCATGCGATAGGAACTCAGTGTCGCTATTCGCAATTGAGTTCGCCATATCAATCATCTGTGCGGTAGTAAACCATGCATCCATGCCCAAATCGTCCATATCAGGCAACATCGAAGCCATCGTCTCGTTGTCTTCGTTCAGGTCGTTCAATCCACCTTCACCTTCGTTAATCGTCCCTCCAATAATCTGTCCATCAATCGGAATCGGTGTCGTCTCAGATTGTTCACGAGGTAATCGGCCCAACATATCATCCAGCTGCTGCAGCTCCGACCGACGGAACATAGCTATGAGATTGCCCTTACTTATCATCTCATTAAAGATGATATGCGTTTTATGTCGAAACGTGGCATCGTACTCAGAGAATCGGGGGTCAAGAACCGGTGCAATGAGAAGGTTGAAGCTCGATACGAATAGCGACTCGAGGTCGAATGGAAGAAATGCTTCTATATATCTCTTAGTATGGAAACTTTCGACGAGATCAATCTCATGATTTACCAAGCAGACCTTGACTTTGCAAACAGCCAAGAATGTTGATCATTTGGTAGGAAGAGTCGATACACATCTTGATCAGGTTCCAGACAGTTTGGGATGAGTTGAGGGCTTCTGTTATGGAGTCGGGAGTTTCGAAGCGGATCTTGAGGAAGCATAGTAGAAGGGGCCTTGTCGCGAGTACGATACACTTGCAATATCTGTTAGTATCGCACAGTTGGTTTGAAGAGAAGTGGTATGGGTACCTGATGATACAGAGTGTGGAGGTAACCTGCGACTCGTGAAACTCCATTGATAGCTTTGTCTGCGCCGAGTGGGAACTGTTGTTGTAGCTCATCCGCAAGGCCTGCAATATTCTCAAGAACCTTTTTCGTGCTGAGCAAGAATTTCTTGTTTAGTCGGCCATTTGCTCCATAGACTCCTAAATCACGGATTAGTCAGATTCTTCAAGACAGGCATATCCTCATACCTCTCCCGACTGACGCAATAGTTCTGCAAAGTCGAATTTGCATATGTAGAGCAGCCACTCGTTGTGTCGATCCATCAAAGTGCGGAAGCTGGTGGTGAATGTCGTCATCATGGATAGATTGAGGCAAACCCATTAGTGAACTCATCTCTCGATCTAGGACATAGACAGTCCACCAGATCCTACGGCTTCGTTCGACAGTCCGATCTCCAAGCTGATCTACTGGCATATCGGTATGCATTCCTTGTCCTAAAGCAACTCTCATAGCTTGTCCAATCTGTCAAGTATCAGTAGATGAACAGTCGAAGTTTGAGGCGAGTCATACGAAACCATGAGAGGAATGTCGGTAGTCGAGAGACTCAAAGTACAGAGCTATGCAGCACAGAATCTCTGTTGATATGAGCGGTTCGTAAACGAGGATATGGATACTGGGTAGTAATCGCAGAGCAGTCACGAAATAGTCTGCTCCAGGCGGTCTCTTGGCTTGGTAGTTGTTGTTCTCTGCGAAAGCTTTGCCAAAAGCCAGAATGAGAAGAAGGTGAATGTATGGGAGGTCTGCAGCTGCAATATGACTGGTTGGGTCGGTGTAAAATTCGTGTAGATAACCCATGAAACTTTCTTCATCGAATAAGTGAAAAAGTTGACCGCAATGAAACTTGACAGTATTGATCAGAAAGACTGCATGATCGAGGCTGGGCATGACCGGTGGATCCAAGGCTGGGGTAATTCGGGAGCCATCCCATCCGAGGTCATATGCTAAGCCATCAAAGAGCAGGTTATCGACTGAGATTGGGCTTTGGTGGATGTACTCGTGAGTGAGACTGAGGACGCGTCGTGAAAAAGACCAGTTTGAGGACGTTCCAAGATAGACTGAAATGTTAGTTGGGAATCGGAAAGAGACAATATGAGCTCACATTCTCGACCTTGAGCAGAGGCCATAAACTTAGACTGGCCGGATGATAGGGGGTTAACGAGAGCAGAAGCGATGGGGTCTAACCCTTTCCCGCTACTGTTCGTACTGCTGTGACTTCCAAGGAGCGAGTCCTCTGTAAGCAGCGAAGCAGAGACATTTCTACCAGGCGAAGGCAAATGCGGCGGAGGTTCAACTATCACCATCAGCAATGATCCCCTAAGAGACCGTCAATCTTACCAGAATCAGAAGGTCCCCCAACATTAATATTCGTATCCAAAGACCCAGGCGTGATATATTCAGCCGTCCCAGTATTAGACTGATTCGCTGCAGCGCGTTGTTGCAAATCTAGAATGAATCTTCAAGCCATCAATACGTCATGTTTACAAAGTCAATTGCGGTGAGCTTACCCACGCGTGACGAGAATCTTTTGATCGCGCTGATCAAACTCGCAAGATAATTTGCGCTTTTTGCAGGCGTCGCAGGGATGAGAACCTGAGCATTTTATTTTTTGCTTACGACATCGTGAGCACCTGTTCCTCAGTCAGTAACATATTCCCCATTGCCGACGTTCGGTGAGTGAGGTGAAGACGTTGCAAGGTGAGGGGAAACGCCAGCGAGGATAGAATACAGGGGATGGTTCTCAGCGCCGTACTCACGCATTATCAGATCTTTTGGAAACACGACCCGATCCCGCAGTCGTACCAGACGTTTTCCTTCCATGCGTCGAACCAGGCGCCATTGGAGCAAATTATGATAAAGAACAAAAGCTGATGAAATGGAAAGAAAATTGTTTTGGTGGTTGGCGGGGAAGAGAAGGTTTGGCTTGGTTAGCTTAAGCTCAATCGCTGGAGCCGGTTTATTTTTTTGCCCCTGCTGAATTGTTGGGGTTAGAGCAACCGCCACTAGGTCACGAGTCTTTACTAGAGAGGGTACGTAGAAATAAGACGAATTTGGGTGATTAGTCGGGGATTTCAAGTGAAAACAAGGGTGAGAAAGGAGGAAGATGGTGGTATGCGGGGTAGGAATAGCTATCTTTATCGTCTCCGTGTTCGCTGGAGATGTGAGTTTGGCGGCTTTCACCAAGTGGAGGTGCACCATTGACAACGACTTTGCAGCGGGACTGTTGACACCAGGCCCTGTGTGTCGCTGTTTTTTAGCGGATAGGCTTTGACCCTGGTCTGTTTAGTTGGGCTAGAACATGGGGAAACGATAATCGAAGCACCGTGCGCTTGACCATGAGCTTCCAAGATGTGTTGGGCATGTCACACAATGTGGCATATAGAGGATGTTGGATATGCATTCATCCCATTACGTGAGCGATTGACTCACGGAAACATGATAGAAGCTCTCCAAGTTATGCTTCTTTAAATTTCTCGGCATTTTCATCACCGAGACAGCTTGTCCCTGCATCGAAGACTCGGGGAATATTCCTGGAAGCCAGATTCAATGGCCATTCCCTCCGAATGCACCTTGTCAACTACATGTCCAATTGTAGCAACGCAACCTCATCTTGCCCCAAAAATAGCTCTATTATTCTGATTCAAGTCTTTTTCCGATCTATCTAGTTCAGACGTCCCTTAACACGATCCGTCCAAGTCTTCAACAACTCCTCCTCCTTATCCCCCGCCTCCTTCATAATACTCTTCACGCTCTGTTTCACAGCCTCACCAACAGGTTCATAAGGATGTCTGGGCGCCAACTTCTCCTCCGCCCCTTCAATACCCGCCAATTTCGCCGAAAACACTGCAACAGCGTACTTTGTAGATGCAACGCCTGCCTTGCAAGGCCGTTCAGCAAGAGCAGCAAGCTGTTGCAACTTAAGCGCCTCGTCATATTTGCCCTCTTTGTACAAAGCGTAAATCTTTGCTGTAAGAGTTGGGAAGACATTGGCAAATGCTGCGACACATCCTACACTACCAGCTGCTAGGCCGCCAATGAGGAAATCGGATTGACCGCCGTATGTAGAGAATTCCGAAGAGGGAATTTGAGCTGCTAGGCGGGTGATTTTTCCAACGGAGCCACAAGTCAACTTAACACCGACAATATTGGACTTTCCGCTAGGATGAGACATCTTGCTCTCCTCGTAGATCTGAAAGATAGTCTCAGAATCGATATCAACACCATTTGTAACACCAGGAAAGTTATAGATAACAATCGGCAAAGGTGACTTTTTCGCAACCTCTGCAAAGAAGCGCTTCACAACATTCATGCTCGTAGCTTTACCAAAGTACGCAGGCGGCAGAATGAGAAGATAATTCGCGCCAGCCTTTTGAGCATCTTCAGCAAGTTCAAGAGTCTGCTTAGTAGAATGCGCTCCGACACCTGCCATAAGGGGAAAGTCAGGGCCGATTGTCTTGCGAGCGAGGGCGATAAGCTCGTAGCGCTCTTCACGGGTGAGGAGGAATGCTTCAGCATTGGAGCCCATTACGATAAGACCGTTTAGGCCTGAGTTGGCGAGATGGGCAAAGTATTTTGCTTGAGACGCATGGTCTACTGTGTCGTCTGAGTGGTTGAAGAAAGTGACTGCTGGACACCATACTCCTGGGCTGGAAAGGTCAGTATACGATGGTGGTGATGGGGTTGGAGCTTACCTGGGGACATGGGGTTGTTGGGAGGGTGTAGGGTTGAGAGAGCCCATTATGGTGGTATTGACGATGTAATTGATGGTTAATAGAGTCAAGGATGGATTTGGTGCTGATATCTCAATTGATGTGAATATTTGACTCAATCGTTGTTCTTTAAAAGCATGATAATCCTCACCTCCTCATCAAAGTGGGGTTGTATCGCGAATCTGTCCCGACGTGCTAGAGATACCTCCGAAGATGGAGAATCTTAGTGGTTACGCCACTGATTCTCGGCCCCGGGAACCCGTCCGCTGTGACCGGCAGGGCTCCCGGTTGTTACGGTGGAGCTCTGAACCAACATTGACCAGTAATGCTCTCTCAAAGTTCGGACATGTCGGCCGAGTGTTCTCTCGGTATGGCTTCTTGACTCCGTGGCTCGCCTTGGGAAACATCCTGAGGGGGGAGAATGACTCTAATGACTGAAAATATTCTTCTAGATCCAGAAATGACGATAAGGGTTGTTTGTGCATTGGTCTTTGGTCTGTTGCAATTTGGGTTGTTCATAGGTCTAAGATCATCCAAGTGGAAATGGCTTACCCTGCGGCACCTTTTTATTTGGACTTGAAGAAGCCGTACCTAGATAACTTAACAAGCCGTCGCAGAGAATATCTCATGTTGCGAAAATATCTTGTAAATAAAAGGCGGTGTCTATAGTCTTGGTGTTGGATAGCTTGAAAGTTAACTCGATTCGAACTTGTATAAACGTGTCGTCCGAAAAATCATTACATTTGTGCTTGTAGAAAACAATTATCAATTAATATAAGCGGGCGTTTGAAGAAGTTGGATGATATGACATGTCAAAAGACTGTAAGATAATACCTCTTCCAATTCTCAGAATGTAACTAAATTCTTGAGTTTTATCGTGAGAGCGATCTCGACTTTACAAACTTCTCAGAGCATGCGTACGCTTTCAAATCTACAGATAATAATACATAGAATAGGCTAGTATTAGAGCAGATTAGAGCTAAGTATCAGAAAGAAGTGCCCAGTTCTCCTCTCAACTATAGAGGTGCTTCATCAAACAACGAGAAGAGCTGAAGTTACAGCTTGGTCTGGCCAATAGGCTGTATATCAACAAGCTCCGTTGAATTACCTAGTCTCCAGCTCACAGCACCTCCCCAATCACCCTTGCTCTCATCCTCCTTCGAGTTCTTCCACCTCCATCTCGCAACAGGCTGCTCTCCCTTCTCCGACTCTAACAGCCCCGTGACAAACTCGCCAAAAATAGGAAAGAACTTGAATCCATGACCACTATCCCCAGACAGTAGCAAAACAGTTGAAGAAGTGTTGGGAACATAGTCGATGATAAAGTCAGAGTCAGCCGTATCAGCGAACCAACAGAGAGTCTTCTTGACAAACGGCTGATCAGCAAACTGAGGAAGGGTCTGTCTCACAAGCTCACGAAGTTGCTTCTCATCACCCTCGGGTAGAAAGGCACTCTGTTTCAGATCGGTAGGTGCGTGAGAAATTCCGGTCTTGGGATCGGTATTGATGAAACCACCGCCCATAGGACACAGTTTGAGGAGATTTGTCTTGGGATCAGGCTCAAAGAAGAAACCCAGGTCTCGGGCGTACGTCACGGGAATACCGCGAAGAGCAGATGTCTCGTCATCGGTAAGATGGAGATGGGCGACGGACCATGACTTAGCGACAAGTTGTTTACCGATCTCGGGGACGAGCTTTGCACCAGCTGCACCAACGGAAATAATGATGAGGTTGGAAGAGTAGAAGAGGCCGCCAGTCGTCTTGACACCTTTCGCTTTTCGTCCTGATGAAGTCTTCTCGTAGACAATCTCAGACACAGCACCCGCTGTACCAAGAATGTACTTTACTCCCTGTGCCCTGGTGGCCAGAAAGATCGATCTCAACGCGTTGCCGGAGTGCGCATAGCCATCAAACTTGTTAAAGTAACCCTTCCAGCCAGGAAACTCGCTGTCTTTGTATTGCCAACAAACATCTGAAATATCTTTCTGCGTATCAAGTGGTGAAAGATGAGGTTTCAAGCGAGGATCTCGTTCAGCGGCAGCTCGGAACCTATTCAACGTATCCAACGCCTCCTTGGGCGCTGAACCAGACACGCAGTGCAGAAAACCCACTTGGTGGAAATGGGGAGCAAAGAGGGGAGTCTGCCAGGCCTCAATCGCTTTCTGATTGGACAATTGGTTAGTTTTGATCCAGTAAATTTTGAAAGTTTGGGGTTAGTTTGGGGGACTTACCACTGTGAGATCCTGGTACAGAGGATCTTCGTATTCTGCCCGGACAATCTTATTGAGATCATTTGCAGCGGACCATCGAGAGGGAATCTCGTCGTCTTTGTCGAGAACGGTAATGTCTTTGTAGCCTGCTTTGAGGAGATGTACGACTGTCGAGAGTCCAAAAGCACCGCCTCCAACGATAAGGATTGGTTCAGATTTGGGGACACTCATGCTGACAGTTAGGCTACTCAATTGGTACAGTGAAGTTGAGTTGGTTATTGGAACTGAAGCAATTGAGGCGTCATTCTATAAGTATTTCCCCATTCCGAGACTCCCAATTCGCCCTCGTTCGACAATCGATCATTACCGTCTCGTGATGCGCCTACGCTTAGCGCCTTTCCATCTTCCGAACTATCTACAATGACCTCGCTTGCAATAACCGAATGGTGACGCCGCCAATGCGGCACCGGGAGACCTCCCGATGTTGATACCTAAATGATTGACGCCCCCGTCGCTAGATAATTGAGTGCTATCGTCTCCTCATCCGTGCTGAAGTGGAGTCTGTCTAGAAGGTTAGCGTAGCCGCAAGTGTAACCCGACGATCTTTGATTACGGTTTTTTGGCGTTTTGTGAGTCTGGTGACGAGGTGCATTATCTTTTCTCAGCTGATATGGATGTTTCGGGTCTTACGGCGTTTCTTTTGCAGCCGTTATCGGAGATTGTTTATCTTGGGGAGATGTAAGACGCCGTCAACCAGTATTCGTGCATGCAGGCTGTTTACAGGGGTGAATTTAGGCCAAGCTGACATGAACCTCCACGACGAAGACGATCACCCGATAGTTAGAATAGTTTCCTGCCATGAAGCAAGGAGAAAACCCCGAATTGAAAGATCAGTAGCTTATGATTTTGATCTGAGTGACCTAGGAAAGTCGCCTTGCTGGGGTGCATTGTGACAGGGCAATGCCTCGAAGCGCTCGGCTTTGAAACCCGAGACCTGTTCTTGTGAAGAAGTCTTCTAGAAGGCAGCGGCGAAGATTTCAGTAGGCTTCTAGAACGCTTTTCAAGTACATCAAAAGGCAGTGCAGGCAGCCTCGGCATCTGTCAAGGTGTCAGAGGACCCCTGGGCTGGATGTAGCGTGTAGGTATGCACCAATAGAGACCAAGATGTCGCCTCTAAGTCGGAACCAAGACGACATGTATTTATCGTCCAATAAGACGCCTGTCTATACTTTGTGGATGCTCCTGTGGCTTTTTACCGGTTGACTGTTAGCCTCTTTGCAGGTTTACTATGTGTCTGGTCAGACTGTTGGTTGGGTATCATCGATATGTTCAAAGAAATCTGCCAAAGGCCATAGCTCTATGGATCTGTAAGCTACTTCTCAGTAATATGAGAGTCAGTTGGAAGCTATCGAAAATTTGCCTAATAAAGGGACACCAGGTAAAAGGCCGTAGGACGAATGCTGAAGCCCAAAGCTTGCTGTCAGAACAACACTTGGGCTTGAACAACACATGAATGCTGACCGTCATACAAAGTAATCACGTATGAACAATGCAGAAGTCAAAATTAATTGGTAAATAAACTAGGACGATGAACTCATTCTCTTCAGATGTCACAGGTCCAGTCAAACATCTTACATATCATACAGACCAAGTGAAATGGTCATTAAAAGTTCATTAAATTCAGTTCCCAGCTTTTGGTACAAATCTAGATAGGTTATTCTAAGACTATTGGGTGTTGGAAGGATACAAGAACTCCTCAAGCTCAAAGAACTCCTCCTTGACGAGACGAGGTGAAACAAATCGTCGAAGCATATCAGGGCTACCAGCTCGGTCGTTGGTGCCTGAGCTTCGAGCACCACCGAAGGACTGTTGACCAATAAGAGCGGCAGTAGTCTTGCAGTCTGAGATGATATGTTAGTATCGCGTGAGAAATAGTGTTGATTTGGGATAAACTTACTGAGGTAGAAGTTTCCGGCAGAGTAACGAAGAGCATCCTCAGCCTCACGAAGAGCAGCACGATCTTGAGCAAAGACAGCACCAGTCAAAGCAAGACCACCGCCGTTCTGATCAATGTTCTTGAGCATAGGAGTAAAATCAGAGTCCTTGTACACGTAAACAGCCAGAACAGGGCCAAAGATCTCCTCGTTGAATAGACGGTGATCAGGTGAGTCAACCTGGTAAACAGTAGGCTTGACAAAGTATCCAACTGAGCCATCATACTCTCCACCGGCAATGAGCTTGACCTGAGGGTCCTTGTTGCTCTCATCGATAATCTTCTTGATCTTCTCAAATGATCGACCATGAATGACAGGACCCATGAAAGCCTCGAAATCCTTGTCAGGGCTGCCTTGAGTGATGTCCTTCATCTTCTGCTGCATGAGAGAGAAGAATTCCTTGGCCTTTGACTCGGGAACATAGGCGCGAGATGTAGCGGAACACTTCTGACCTTGGTACTCAAAAGCACCACGAATAGTATGGTTGACGACGTTGTTGATGTCGGCAGATGGATGAACAAGATGGAAGTTCTTTCCAGAAGTCTCGCCAACAACACGAGGGAAATCGCGATATCGCTTCTCGGCAATACCCTGACCAATCTTTCCATAAATCGAGCGGAAAACCTCTGAAGAGCCGACAAAGTTGAGACCAGCAAACTCGCGATGCGCAAGGACAGTCTCGGTGATCTCAGCCGCATCACCAGGCACAAACTGAATCACATCCTTAGGAAGACCAGCCTCCTGGAGAATCTTGTAGATGATGGTGCTGGGGTGAATGTTATACTGCGAAGGCTTCCAGAGGACAACGTTGCCGAGAATAGCGGGAGCGATCAAGTTACCACCGATAGCAGAGAAGTTAAACGGTGAAACAGCATAGATGAAACCCTCAAGAGGTCTGTAGTCGATACGAGTCCAAATACCGTCTGTTCCACGCTCAGGCTGCTTGCTCATAATCTCAGCAGCGTAATGACCAGCCAAACGGAAGAAATCAGCCAACTCAGCAGCAGCATCAATCTCGCCCTGCCAGACATTCTTTCCCTGGCCCAACATTGTCGAAGCGATGAGTTCATATCGATACTTTGTCGTCACAAGTTCAGCTGCGCGCTGGAAAATAGCAGCACGGTCAACGAACGGTGTGTTTTCCCAGTCCTTTTTCGCCTTTAGGGCAGATTCGATAGCAGCGCTGACTTGCTCCTTTGATGCTAGGGGATAGTTTGTGAATGTTGTGGCATGTTCTGCAGGGAGGACTTGATCTTCATTGGCGTGGATCTTTTGGGATACGCCATTGAAGATGATTTCGCTCTTTAGAGGGAGTTGAGAGCGGAGTTTTTTGAGGGCTACTTCTACCTTTGCGCGTTCTGGGGAGTTTTTCGTGTATGTAGGCTATACAGTCAGTATCTGAGTTGTAGTGATTCTGATGGTTTACTTTACATTGGGCTCATTGCGAGCAGCAGGGAGTCTGAAAGGTACAGTTGTCGCATTGCTTCGCCTTTGCAGGGTGATTGAAGGTGTAGAAGGACGAAGGCGAGAAAAAGGTGTCAATCGACCCTTTGACGTCAAAGCACGAACTGAAGAAGCCATCTTGTGAAGTATGAGGAATGATATCTCGTACTGTACAGCTCAAGTCAAGTATGATGAATGAAGCAAAACAAAACAAAACAAATGAGTTAATCGTGGGCGTTTTTATCTTGACATCACAACCTTATCCCACTGAAATCGGGGCTGCTACCGAAGGTTTTAGTGGAGGTTGTTACCCCTCACAGCGCTAAAAGTTAAGCCACTTTTTCACCGGGCGGGGGGCCGACAGTGTCACAAGACCCTGAAAGACATAGCACGGGAGAGACACCGATGGAGAGTTTTGGCGGTGGGTTTGAAGGGTCGGTTGAGGATCCCGTGGTATCGGTATGGCCGTGCGATGGTGTTGGTGTATTGTTGCAGATGCTATGAGTGGTCAGAGAGGGATGGCTGGAGGAAGAGCTCCCGGCATTTGGTGCTGGGTTGGTAGTCGCTCTTCTTTCTGGAACACTGCTATCATTCTACTCTGAGCTGACATATCTCATCAAGGATCACTACACCAAAACAGCATTCTGGATAGCTGAATTTACTGAGTACCGCGTACGAATCTTCTTATTATTGTCTTTTTTCCCCTTCTACCTTAAAACAATACCTCATGGAAAAACATCAAGATGTCACCGAAACAACATTCAGTCGGAGCCAATTATGGAGACCTATTCTTGGAGATGTAGCAGCAGCAGCTATATCAGCAACTTTAATAACGCCAGTAATCACAGTGATTGATCAGTATGTCTCATAACCTCTCATCTCAGAACCTTCCTAACATACTTCAGATCCATGGTTGAGAAAGTCTCTTTCAACAGACCTCTCGCACAGGGCATGAAAGTACACAGCCTGAATGCTATCAAACATCCAGGTCGCTTCATATTCAGCCGTGCATTCGGCTACGTCTGGACTCTTTATGGAGCAACGTATGCTGTATCAAACGCATCAGATACACTGGCTCATGAGTTTCATAAGGCAGCGGTTGGGACGATTACCTTTGTCAATACAATGATAGTCAATGTCCCTCTTGGTGTACTGAAAGACGTGCGCTTTGCTCAAATGTTCAGCGCTTCCACTACGCCAACTGATAGAGTTGCACCTGTTGTCAAGCCTGGTATCCCCAGAGCTGCGACAGCTACGTTTCTCATGAGAGATGCAATCACGATATTTGGATCATTTACTATGGCGCCTTGGATATCAGCCCTGATACCAGACAGCTTGTCGTCAAATCCACACTCAAAAGCCATCATATCTCAGTTGACTGTACCTATTTTCTCACAGTTCTTTGCTACACCAGTGCATTTACTGGGGCTGGATCTGTACTCCAGACCGCGCGGGGTGCCATGGGTCGAGAGGTCGGCACAGATCCGAAGGGACTTGTTCTCAGCCACAATACTGCGGTCTCTGAGAATTATCCCGGCTTTCGGTGTAGGCTGTGTGGCAAACATGGAGGCAAGGGCCAGGCTTCATAAGTTATAAGAGGGAAGGCTTCCAGAAGGATGACTGGTACGGTGCCTAGACAGACAAGCAAGGGACAGGCATACATAACGGGAAGGCTAGTGTTAGTAGATCGGAGATAATTTGCACTTTGGAGACAGTCTAGCAGGGGAAAATGTAGGTGGCGTACGGTTCTTGGGTGCATAATACATTGTCTATTATACTCTGTTGCTGCCTATGTCTATGAAGTAGGGCGTGTATCATTCACATGCGTAGTAGTCTCCATCAACCTAGCCAATGTCACCGCTTCCCGCAACGCCCGTCCAAGGTGTCCCCGAACACCCGCCTCTTCTAGAACCATAATTCCTCCGATAGTGCAGCCCTCAGGTGAAGTGCCTTGGTCTCTCAAATCGCCAGGCTGAAGACCACTCTGAAGCATAGCTGCGGATCCCTTCATGGACTGGTAGATCATAGTCTGTGCATCTGCTCTAGGTACACCAACAGCCACGGCAGCATCAATGAATGCGTCACAGATAATAGCCCACATTGCAGGTGTAGATCCTCCAACAGCTGTAGTGGCGTTCATGAGACGTGGAGGAACTTCTGTGGTTCTGCCGATGGTGTTGAAGAGGTTTTTAGTCAGATCCATGAGCTCTTTTGGGACTTCTGGTTCAGATGGGGATATCTCAATGGCGATGAGACCTTCTGAGACCATGCATGCAATGTTGGGCAGAGTGCGAATGACCCATGCTCTTCCAGCGCAGTTATCCTTCGTAGTCTCGCTGCCATAGATGGCAAATTCGAGCTTTTCTTTCGTCCAACCAGCGGCTACACTAATGAGAAGTTTGCCGGATAGAGCATCTCGAATACCATCTTGCGCAAGTATGTCGGCGATATCAGCTGGATCGACGCCTAAGATGATTACGTCGCCTTTTTGTACAGCCTTGACATTTTCACCACGAGAAACGGTCAAGTGATTGCTGTACTCTGAGAATTGCTCGTTGAGTTTCTTCTCAGATCCTTCAGAGCGCACGCAAGCAATGATCTTTGTGAAAGGGAGATCTGTCTTGCCATTCTTAATAACAGGGAGCAGATTCTTTACAATAGGCTTTGTGATGTTTCCTAGAATCGTCAGTCGAGGTACCCCAAAAGTCATTGGACAGCCCAACATACCTGTTCCCAGGATGGTGAGTGTGGCATTGCTCAAGCCAGCCATTGTTGCAATTTCTGTCGTGTACAGGGGGATGCGGTTTGATGCGGCAAAGTTTAATGTCTTATTCGTCAACAGATAAGGAAAATCACAGTGCACAACGCGTGTGGGCGCCAGCCGACCTTGTGACGTTTGACAGAAAAACAGACCAAACCACGACTGGAAAGACGTTGACAAGTCGTGCAGATGCAGCCGTGTTATCTCTTTGTTTTGATGAGGGGTATAGTATCAACGGGAGCGCTGCCGATGGATGATGTTGAACGTGGGGTAGAGAGCTAAGCTCCGCATTTAGAGATGGTGGGTTGCAGGGCTACGGGACCCTCACCCGAGCCACTGGATATGCGATGGAACACGTTTTTAGTGCTCGTGACACTTCTGTGAAGATGGAGGAATTGAGTTTCTGGATAGTGATACCCCCCACTTGGTGAGTACCGACATTGTTTGCAAGGATTGAGAATGTGTCAGTGGCAAGAGAAGAGATCTGCATGGAAGCCAAAGGATAAGCAGAGGCGTGTAGTGCACTGACCTGACATGTTATCTCAGTGCTGTAAGACATTCTAGCGCTATCAGAGCGGTGAATGTCAAAAGTCAACCAGAAGAACGGCAGCATTGGAACAACACAATCGAAGAGACAAGAAAAATTGAAGAATTAATTGGCATTCCTAACTAACTCCACTCCTCTGTAATTACAAAACACTTTTACCTATCTCCAAAAAGCCAACCTTCTCCAAACCTCGCTCTTCAACGCCGAGTACTCATCCAACGTCCTGGCAGCAGCATCCCTATTCTCGATAGCTCTCCTCGTTAGATAAGCCATACACTCGGGAAGTGTACCCCACGTAGTACACTTATAAACCTCGGGAGCCACCCCCGCATCATCCTTTAGCTTGAGCAGACCAAAGCTAACCTCGTCCGACATACCGTGCAGCTGCGCAAACTTGACTGGCACAGTAGGAAGACCCGCCTTTGTGCGCTCCTGGTGTGTTTCGTGGGCTTTGACTAGCGATTCTTTGTTGTGGCTTGCGAGAAGGAGCTGTGCGGAGGGGAAGGGCTTGGTTGTACCGAAGGAGCGGAATTCTTGGCGGAGAATGCCTTGGGCGATTTGGTTGTAGGAGTCGTCGGTGTCTTGCTTTGTGTCGTGGATTAGGGAGCGGGGATCAGAGGCCATGTATGCGCCGCGGACAACTTTGATACCGAGTGTGAAGTTCTCGTCCAGAGCGATTTGGAGATGCTTGGCGAGAGTGTCGTGGGTGCTCTTGAGATAAGCTTGGTAGGAGTTGTACAGAACGACTTTGCCGTCCGTGTTGAACTTTTGTTGAAGTTCCATGCCGAGACGGAAAATTCCCCATTGATAGTGTTGGGATTCGGCGTCGATGAGGATGTATGCGCCGCGATCTTTGCACTTTTGGGCGATCTCGTGGCATGCGTCGACGAATTGTTTGGGGAGTTCTGTGCCATTGGCGAAGGCGTCGCAGACCCCAGGTCCGGCGCCGGTCATTCTGGAAAACTGTTAAAACGCGATGCGATGAGAGGTCAACATAAGGAGACTTACTTCACGGCCAATTGATCACCCTCGCGGAGAAGCTCAACAGTCTTGACGGTTCCCTCTCTCCATGCCTCAATATTCTCGCACCACTGACACTCATTCGCACTGGAAGCCTCAATTCCAAAACCCTGATCTTTACCAGTCTTGCTATCGAAGACAGTCTCTTTTGCAAATGTAAGAATCGTTCCCTTGAAACCCATATCCTGTAGCGACTTCATGGTACATTGCGTCTCAGCGCCGGTCTCACCAGCGCAAAACTGCTTGTAAAACGTATGCTTCAAAAGACCTCGCAGCAAAGGGTTGCGATCAACATTGAAGAGATATGGGTTTGTAGGGTTGGAGAGTTTTTGAAGAAGATGGAGTGAAGGTACAAGAAGCCATGGTCGCGAGGATATGGCGTTGACGAAGAGAGAGCGGTAGAGAACTAATGGGGGAAGTTCTGAGAGTGGTGATTCTGCGCCTTTGGTGATGGGTGTGTTTGTGCGTGTTGCTTCAAGGGTTGCGGCTGCATTGGTGGAGGAGTAGCGAACAAGAGCGATGAGACTATCTCGCCGCAATCGCGAACTGGGTCGGAGTGTGAGGGTGAGGCCTTGAGCGGCGCGTGAACGGGTAGTAGTTGAAAGTGTTGTCATGTCAGGCGTACCAAATCAACTGTATGTTCAGACTTAATCTGTGTGTAGATGAAGAGAGAAAAACAATTTCAGCGATTAGGCGGACATTTTGAAGTGAAGCATCATAACCTTATCATCTTTTTTGACTTCCAACCCCTTCTCACGCGGCTCTAGCAACCTTTGTTCACACCCTATCGGCACCCCAACCGATAACCTAGATCATTGAACAAACACCGCGGGGAAGCGGGGTAGCTTGTCACATGGACATCTTATCAGACCGTCATCGGTGATTTCTGTTTCATTATCTTTAGCGAGTTGGAGGTCTAGACTGAACGTATCGAGGAGCGGGAGAGTTTCCCGATGGTTTTGTCGACCCCACTCTGGTCACGTATCACAAAGATATGCACCTTAACAAGGGTTGATCGCTACGGGAATGGCACCGTTGGTAGGTTCTAGCCTTGAATCTTGTCAAATCTGGAAATCTAGTCCGGATGCGGTAGTTGAGGGTCGGGCGTGGTACGCCATGCATCGGCTTGTCCTAGCGACAGGCAGGGGTTTTGCTTCACGTCTCGGGTTTTGTATTACGCTAGAAGCCATGTTGCATATTCTAGTTTATGTCGGAGGTCTGACCGGCGTGGGATGGAATTACGTATGCGCACTGATACGATGAATGAGACGATGGGCCTGGCAGCAAGCGGTTACGGACGGATCTTGTTCAACCCACGAGGCAAGTAGTCCAGCGGTTCCAAGGGTTCCGTTAGTCTCCCGAGCTTCTATCAAGCATTTTAGTGTTCTGGAGATGTCTTGAGGGGGTATATGGAACGCCCGATATGGACCCTCGATATGTAATCTGCTCGTTCATCTTTGATGCCGGGTTGACGGTTACCGATGAACGGCCACTTGATAGGCCGACAAGGAAGGGGTTCAGCTTGCAAAAAGGCCTTGTCGGTATTCATGTCCGGCTCATCATTTCCCATGGCTGTGAAGCTGACCCACGTTCTGATTCGAATTGACTTGATTTATAGAATGGGGGTCAATGATAAGCGTAACTTAATAGGTTCTCCTAAACTGTCAGAGAATCGTGTTCATTGGAAGGGAATCGAGCACGGAAATGTACTGTATGCGTTGCATTTTTCTATCCTCTTTACTATACATTTCGGACTACTTCATCCAGCGCCTTTGCTACATACTCGACGTTATGGTCGTTCAAACCCGCGAGACTTATCCTCGATGTATTCGCCATGTAGATGTGATATTGCTCTAGAGCCACGTTAGCACAGATCGCAACAAGCTGAATGATAACTGACCTTCTAGCCGTTCAATTTGTGGCTTACTGATGCCTGTGTACCCAAACATGCCAGTCTGATTGACAATATGTGACCAATCGCCAGGCGTCCCCAATTGAACGAGTTCATCAAAGAGCCTCTTCCTCATAGACCTGATTCTTGAAGACATGGTAACAAGATCCTTATGCCACTGTTTTAAGAGTTCTGGATTTCCAAGAACAGTAGCTGCAAGTCTAGCACCGTATACAGGAGGGTTTGAGACAGTCTGTCGCTGAGCGTTCTGAAGAAGTGAAAACACGGTCCGTTTCGTGTCCTCTGACTTTGTGACGATCGCTGTTAGTCCAACACGCTCGCCGTATAGGCCCATGTTCTTCGCGAATGACATGCAGATCGCAGCTTCGAGGCCGAGATCTTCGATAAGGTACTTGATGGCCCAGGCATCTTCGTCGTAGTTCCCCGAGTTGAAGCCCAGATAAGCTGAGTCAATAATGGGAAAGATTCCGTTCTGTTTGATCACAGCTGCAATTTCTTTCCATTGATCACGAGTTGGATCGCAGCCTGTTGGGTTATGGGCGCATGCATGAAGAACAACTGCGAAGCGCTTGTCGGCTGCCTTTAGGGCGTTAAGGTAGCCTTCAAAGTCGAAGGCTCTATCTTTGTAGTAAGGTGCTTTGATGACATTGAATCCGATTTCTTTGAAGAGAAGATCATGGTTTGACCAAGTTGGGTCTGTGATGATAATGTTCTCAATGCCTGAGTTGGCCTTGCGGAGGACAAGACCAGCCAGGAGGAGAGATCCAGTTCCAGAGATTGACTGACATGTCGCGATCTGGAAGATATCAGTGATAAATACAGTCTTTATATCCGTACCAACTCACCCTATTTTCTTTGAGAGCAGTCGTATCATGGAACAACAACTTGGTAGCCTCTTCTCGGAAGCTCTGCAGACCCTCAATAGGCAAATACTCATGCCCAGGATTGACGATTAGCTTTTCAGCCTCCCTCACAGATGGAAGTACCCAAGGCTTAGCATTCTCATCTCTGTAAGTGCCCTGTCCAAGGTTCACCTTTTGAGGACTCTGGTCTGCATTGAAACGCTTGGTAACCTCAAAGATGGGGTCTGGCGGGATGTATTCCGCTGCGCCAAAGGCTGAATGTTGTTGAGTGGACATGGCCAAAATGCGGAGATTGCGATGAAACACAGGATTGGGGTAATCCAAATAGTATAAGCTAGTGATGTCGGAAAGTTGAAGCGATTGTCTTCCTTTTGTCTTGTTTTGATGGACGTGGTTGTTGGTGTCAGAGGCCGGCGCGGGGCTCGGTGGAAGCCCTCCGATGCGTTACGGGCAGCGATCCGATTTTGCAATACGACACATGTTAACATATCGGTAATCATCCGGGCTCTGGAATTCTTATCAAGTTGCTATTGCCCATAGGGTTCGAGGGGAGTAATGTATTTCCGCTTATTCCATTCGTTCAGTATACCGTGACTGCCATTAGACTGCTGAGATACACGACCAGCTTACAAACACCAGACTTTGTGAATTCTACTGTGACGCTTACTCATCTACTGGGGATAGTTAGAATATGGTCCAAGTTCTCGGTGTCCTGTTTAATCTGATTTCGCTCCGTCGATCCTTGGTCAACTGCCAAAAGATTAGCTTCTGAAGATCGTTCACAGCAGTAGAAGTATGTGTTATAAACTTCGCCCAAGGAAACAAGTATGTCAATACCGTGATATAGAACCAGGCTACTGTCAATCCAGCCCTTTGTAGAACTTTTCCATAGAAGTAATAATCGTTACTTACTCGACGAGCTCCGTCATCCTACGTTGCCCAGATGATCTCCCAGCTGAATGCGAATGCGTCTAATTAATCCGTTACTCATTTCAGGCCTCTGCCGAAGGGTATGCGGAATTATTTGAGTAGCCTGCTTGCCCGATAAGCCTAGTTCATCATATTAGTAGATCTTGCAATAGTTGGTTCTGGGCAGCATGATTGATCTGACCATCTTGGGGCCAATAATACGGCAGCGTCGAGATGACTAGCCATTCATACCGTCAAGGTCAGCCTTGGACTGTATACCGTAATTAGCATGAATATAAGCCAGATATCCAAAATAGTCCCGTTGAGCCGCTTCAGATGTATCCAGTGACCTGATAGGTGCTTTTTGGGAGCCAAGGATGTCATCTTACACACTAATGAACCAATGCGGCAAAATACGCCGCTCTCCGACGGATTACGGGAGGCAAGACTCGTAAGCGTGATAAGCAATTGACGTGAATCCAGAAACCCAATGTCTCCTCCGAAACATTCTTGAAATTTCAAAGATCTTTGTGGATTATCAGAATGGCGTCCCTGGATTCGTTGCCCTGCGAAATCCTTCTCCAGATCATTCACAACAGTTCTCCCCAAGAGCTATGTCGTCTCAGTTATACCTGCAAGCGCTTAAGTTCAATTGCCGGAACTTGCCTATGGAGGGACATTGAGCTGCATGAGAAAGGGTATCACGAGTCGAGCGCAGAGCTCAACGAGCCTTTTCCTTACAAATCACCGATCCGGTTCTACCACGCCTCCAAAAGAGAGGCCTGGCGGAGTGATATCGACGAAAGAGCGGAAGGGTTATTCACAATGTTACAAGCTCTTCATGTTTCTGATGAGGCACGGCTGAAGGAGCTTGCTGGCAGAGTAAAGAGCTTGTGTACGGTGATTGAGCAGAGCTGGCATCCTGTTGCAGGGTCGGCTGCAGAATCTGTATCGATATGGAATCTCCTCCCATACTTTAATAACCTGGAGTATCTGGAGATCCATGGCAGTTCTGAAGCGTGTCAATACGGAGAGCTTGGGGAAATTCAAGACGAACCTTTGAGCAAGCTGCGGTTCGCGAAATTATTTGCATATTTCCCCCGATCTGTTGCGACATACGTCCTTCGTTCTCACAAGACACTGGAGCGCCTTGAACTTGGGATGCTCGACCAACCAGTATTAGACGTCGGTACGAACGAACAAGGCAACTCAAATGAGGCTCGATGGGAACTCCAACCTGGAGGAATCATCCCACGTCCACTTGGTGATTTCTTGCCAAACACTTCCCCATCATTCTCAAAACTTAGGCACTTACACTTATGTTCACCTTGTAATAGCCATGGCGATTACTTCAATCAGCGTAACTCATGGTCAACGTGTGCGGAGCAAGACAGTCTCGAAGCATGGAAAAGACTCTTGTTAGCATCTAGCCAGACTCTTGAAACCCTGGTAATCGAACATCGGCCTGCGGCAGGCATTGAGGAGAACGAAGGATTTTCCGAAGATGAGTTTCTCCACGCTGGGAAGACCGGTGCTGGCAACAGGGCACTCGTGGAAGCCCTTGGAGACGTCATCATTGACAAAGAGGCTCTTCCGAAGTTAAGACGAGTATATCTCTACGGATTTATCTCCAGTCAAAGGCATGGAGAATCGCCCGAAAAGACACCCGCAGATTGGCTGATACGTGGTTTGGAAACGAGAGGAGTCCGTTGTGAGGCTAGAAGAGGAAAGTGGTGTCTTTTCGATCAGGATTCTGGTGAGACACAGTGGGCAAAGTGGACTGGTGATGGAAGTTATAATCTGCATGATGGGTACATGGGCACTCGATTGTATTCGCTTCTGGCTCAGGTTTAAGATGTCAAAACAATTTCTGGAGTCTTCGTGTGCATTGGACTGCTGCTAGCCTGCAAGAATGGCCAAGGAGCTGTTCTGTGGCAATATTCGGGTTTCAATTTGGCATTTTCAGATGATATACGCATAGGAGGTTAAAAAGAATCGTGAAAAAAGTACAAAAAGAAAAATTTGCATATCTAGGTGAGTTACCGGGATAATTTTGCCTCGACACGGGATCGAACCGTGGACCTTGTCATTACTAGTGACACGCTCTACCACTGAGCCATCGAGGCGCTTGCTGATTGGTTGAAATATGTTTTCACTTATTTTATATATATAGGTAAAATCTGATGAAACCTCTATCTCGAACCTCCTTGACATGGTTTACCCATCGCCAAAGGTCAATATCTGAGCAGACATCGCCAAGGAGATAGATTATTTTACAGCCCAATCATATTCAAGGTGTTCATTCTGGAAGCTGGCTCAGTAAGCCATGGAGCGATTTAATCTGCAACTATTACAAACGACATCTTATTCCTCAGTGATAGAGAACCGGACAGCGAATTCCTCCTTGTACTTCCCCAGCTGCTTCATCCTCGTATCCACGAAAAGGTCCATCTTCGCTACAACAGAATATTCCAACACCTCGACGCCGTGTCCTTCTTCATGCAAGGTTGCCCAATACACAATATCTAGCTCAAAACTCTTTCTGGCAGCATAATCGAACCAGAACCGGCCTGTCTTCCAAGAGTAGCGCATCTGGGCCGAAAGACGGGTCTTCTTTGGCAACAGTGACGACCTCTACGCTCTCCAAAACGTTTATAATCTGCTCCAACCTCGGTTCATAGAGCGCTTTGAACTCATCCAAGGCATCGCGCTCGAGCCAGATCGACGATTGCCTTGGTTTCATATGTTTCAGGGTCGATAAGCATGGTTGCTGGTCAGAGATCGTTATAGAAAAGAATGAATGGGCCTTCGTTATTGACGCAGTAATTCGGAATCAGTTTCTCGAGTTGGTGTCTCACAATGTACCGAGACTTTGCAATCTCGGCGTCATCGGTGAGGTTACGCTGAATTTCGAGATGTGCGAGGTGATCTTTCGCTACTAGCTTCAGGTATCCACTTGTACTTTCAAATGTTGAGGCTGGAGAACGTGTCTCTGGATATCCGGAGAATGTGGCCAATTCATTCATATTACAGGTCAGAGGCCTCCTGTGACTGACCAAGTATTGTTGTCTCGCGATATAGCACCGATGCGTTGAAACGAACGTTGTGAAAGCTGAAGCAGATAACTAGCGACCTGTCGATAGATTTTGTCCAAAATCGAGCTGTCGGCCATTGTGTTCAGAACAAGATCCTGACCATTTTCCGTTGACTTTTGTTAAACGGTAGATTAAAGAGTTACTTCAACAAAGTCCATAATTATAAAAAGCCCAAGGTTCTGCAGACTCTCGCTAGTCAGGCCCCGGCTGTAGATATGAGGGACCGGGATCGTGGCATTCTGGGCCAGAAACTTCATGACTTGCACTTCGTTCTCGACCTTTTCATCTCTGATATTCGAAGCTACATGGTCGGGTTTTGGAAAGCGGATGATAGCATCGGGCCCATCATGGCTGAACCTGTAATGGAAGCTGAAGTTGAAAGAGCCTTTTAGAAATCCCACATACTCTGTGGCTTTGTCTCGTCCGCGGCGGGCTTGCACGAAAGTGGCCAGTTCTATCTTGGCGTCAAACAGTTTACTGAGCCAGGCCTTACACTCGTTGTCTCCATTCGTCTCTTCGATTTCGTCAAAGTGTGTTTTCAGGGATGAGATATCCCGCATGTTGAAGATATTAAGAGTGTTAGGGTTTAGGATCGGTATTCTGAGGCTCGTTTGTTGCCCTAAGACGGAGAAAGGAGGAGAATGCATAAATGGCTGTTTCAGCTCCAAAAGTATTAAGGCTGTGTGGATCAACTTACAGCTGCAAGACTGGTAAGTCAAATTTCAGAACCAACATGCATTATGTTATTGTAACTGTAGGTTCCAGGCAGAAGAATGGGCTGCGCCGTTTGCCAAAACGGATTGTCACGGAAACAGGCATCGCAAAATAGAAAACATTTATTCGCTCGTGATAATTCTATCAACAATAAAACAACCCAAGCGCAGTATCTAACGGAAGGTCATCTAAATCATAAATGCGAAACCCAAAGTACGAGACCATTACTGTCCAGATCTCAATGTGTGGTGGAATATGTTTGGGGGTTATAAGAGCGCGACACCAATGGGGCGTTCGAGCTATATCCCGTCATATCAACGGAGGTAGTGGAGACATTCCTATCATCGCGCTTAAAGATAAACAGGATAGCCTTCAGAGAGTCGGAGGGGTTCAACATAGCAAGCCAAGCATGGATACCAAGAGGACCACCCTGGTAAGACATTTCATGGACATTGCCCTGCTCCAACTTGGCAAAGCTTCCGCGGCCATGGTTGTGCACATACACGTTCCAGGGGTAGGCAAGCATGAAGAAGAGCGCCAGAGGAACCATCTCAATGCAGATGACGAGGTTGGGAATACCAATATGGACGTCGGCATAGGTGAGCGTATCGGTGGGCTTCAGAACGTTCTGGTCGTCAAGAATGGTAAAGATGATCTAAAAAAAGTCAGCGTCATACTAGGTGGAAGGTAGAGAGAAAACTTACACCCTGGATGAATGTCAAGCCGACGACGATCTTGAAGGCAGTGAGCTTCAGCATGGGGTTATGTTGAGCGAGATCCTTCTTGAGAAGCATGTACATCTGTAGGATCGACAGGACCGAAACTACGAGGGAAATCGACATGATGATTCGGAGGTAGATGTTGGCAAAGTGTCGAGAGTTGCTTTCTTGGCAGAAGATGCCAGCGGCCTGAGTAATATCGGTGGCAACGGCAACGCCAATTGCGATGACGGGCATTTGGAAAATCATGACCCATCGCGTCTGAAGCCAGATTAGTAGATTTTCTAAAATATCCACATACCAAGCTGCCATACCTTGAACCATTTAATGCCATTCTTCTTCTTGGTAGCGAAAAACACGTCTTGTTGATCTCGGTGCGGGGATACATAGTCACAGAGCAAAAGGAAGAATGATCCAAGAGCGAAACCTTCGTAGACGTGTAACCAGGGCTCGATGTACACTGCTGCAGTGGGGAAGCAGATGCAGAGGAAGGAAATAATCGAGAAAGCAGAGATAAGTGTGCCGATTCGCATGATTCTGTGCATGTTAGCGTCGAAACAAGCCTTTGGTGTCGTTTGGCGCACTTGACTTGTTCAGAGGGGTTCGAGAGATGTGTTGCATGCATCATGTTTATGAAGAACATGATAAGCAGCGCGCAAGCGGCACAAGCTCCTCCGATGATCATGCTCAGCTGGTAGAAGCTGAGGTTGCCAGTAAAATCCTTCTCGGCATCTTCATATGTTAGCTAGAGGTTAACGCGTTGACGAGGTTGGTAGTACCTTGAGCGAGTGAATGCGTCGGGCAGGTAACGTTGCTTTTGTCGTCGTCGTTTCTGAAAAGGCCCATTGTGTTGGTGATGGTGGTATATCAGCTCAATGGGAAAAAACAGGTGTTCGCTGAGGTATAGCCGCTTGTGTTTGCGAGAAGATGAAGGTATTAATTTTCGCAACAGCGACACGAGCCTAATATATAATATCCCTATAGCATCGCGGTCATGGACAACCCCTGCAATGAAACCCTCGTACTAGTATCTAAGCGCAGCCAACACAGCCAGCTAGCATGGATCAGCGTCAGCCCTGCAGAATGGCTTCCCACCCAAACGGCCATTGATACGACCGATCTTCCGACATTTTCACCTTTTGAGTATCACAAAAACTAGGGTTGCGCGGCGGCCTTATCCGACAGGAACAAGGATCAGCGGATACAGCCATGGAGTGCTTGGCAGGGGTCTTGGGAGCTTGGGACATGTTGGGTCGCTGTGATTTGTTGGTTTACTTGATGGCGGCCGGCCTGGTCATCTTACTTTGTGGCTGTACCCGGTCGAGATGAAATTCGTGTTTAGGAGAGAGGTGATAGGATAATGGGAGTAATTTGAATCCACT
Source organism: Fusarium burgessii (assembly GCA_002980515.1). Classification (NCBI taxonomy): domain Eukaryota; kingdom Fungi; phylum Ascomycota; class Sordariomycetes; order Hypocreales; family Nectriaceae; genus Fusarium; species Fusarium burgessii. The sequence goes on from PVQA01000308.1 coordinate 52,976, forward strand.
CTGCTTTCTTTTCTGCCAAGCCCAACTGTTAGACCCTCAATTTGCTTGCTTAAGCCTAGTACCAGACGTCTTCAAGTTGGTGATTGGATCAAGGACTCATCCAATCTTTGCTTACAGAAAGCCTTCTTTGCTGAGATGTCAATTTGAAACAAGGAAATGACTTCAATGCATATTCTTGCGGCCTCCCAGGCAGTGCTAGATCGGCAGTTGTGATTCGAAAACATTCCTGAATGTAGCATTTCCATTCGAACGTGGCTTAGAGGCGTGACGATGCCGCTCGAATGGTTCTTCAGAAGCGGTTTAGCTCATGAAGATCAAAGACGGCCCACCTGGCGTTTAGATAAGCCGGTAAATCGGCACGATAAGGAAATCGTCGAAACTTTTGCTCAATGCGGTTTAATTTACGATGATGATATCGAATTGGTTTCAGGGCATCAAATTATCCATGTTGAAGGATCTGGAAGGATCCGCTAGGCAGACATCATCAATGATACTGAAAACCTCTACCGAAGGCTACTCGAGATGTCCTTGCCATTGGGTATTCGAGCGTAAGCCATCGTTGACATACCCTATACATAGTACTCCGTTAGTTTGCGGACCTACGATGTCACTTTACAAGGACAACTGAAGCCTTGAAAAGATACAAGTTAACACTATGTTGAGTAAGTCGTAATTGAGTTTGGAGAATTGGAAGCAATATTGGATAGCGTACGTTATCGGGAAGCTCTTGGTTATATTGCTAATGAACAAGGAAACGGAGAGATTCGCCAGACCTTCAACATTGACACTAAGTACAGAATGCGGGGTAACTAATCCACAAGGTCTCTCAATATCCTAGGCTTGTTTCGGTTATTAGCGTGGAAATATTCCCCACGGCGACTATCTGATAATAGCTTCGCACCTGAGGCATTGGTATGTCTTGACAATAATCTCAGATGCGACATCCGGACAGCATGGTATAAGACGTATTGCTTGCTCTGGACATTAAAAACACTATTCCTTGCCAAATACCCCAAATTTTGCCTATTACACCATCTAAAGCTTCAAGATTCCCATCAGCTGCAATGTCAGAGAGTCAACAACCCAAGACAAAACCCCGCATCGTCCTTGGTCTGATGACCTTTGGCCCGGAGGGCTCAGAAACATACGGAAGCCGCATCACGTCTCTCGACACCTTCAATCAATGCCTCGACTATCTCCGGTCTCGTGGCTACAATGAAGTCGACACAGCTAGAACCTACGTCGGCGGTCAGCAAGAAGGATGGACCAAGCGCACCAACTGGCGAGAGCGCAATCTTACTCTGGCAACAAAGTGGTACCCTAAGAAGCCTGGTGATCACTCTAAAGCCGTCGTCAAAGAGAATTTGAACAAGAGTCTCAGTGAGCTGGGCACCGACAGCGTGGACATTTTCTACCTGCATGCACCCGATCGCTCTGTTTCGTTTCAGGAGACCCTTGAGGCTTGTAATGAACTTTATCAAGAGGGAAAGTTCAAGAAGTTGGGTTTGAGCAACTATGCTGCTTGGGAAGTTGCTGAGCTCTGGAACATTGCGGATCAGAAAGGATGGATCAAACCATCAGTCTATCAAGCCATGTACAACTGTTTGACCCGTGCCATTGAGGAGGAACTGGTCCCTTGCTGTCGCAAATATGGAATCGACATCCTCGTCTATAATCCTTTGGCGGGCGGTGTTCTCTCTGGCCGCTACAAGAGCAAAGCCATTCCTGACGACGGCCGATACTCGACTCAGGACCCGGTAATCGGAGCAATGTATCGCAACAGATACTTCAAGGATGTCAACTTTGAGGCTTTGAAAGTGATTCAGCCTGTTGCCGACAAATTGGGCTTGACACTGTTGGAAATTGCGTTCAGATGGCTTGTTCACCATAGCAAGCTCAAGGTCATGGATGGCAATGATGGTTTGGTAATCGGGATCAGCTCTTTGAGTCAGCTCGAGAGCAATTTGGATAATGTTGAGAAGGGTCCTTTACCAGATGAGGTGTTGGAGGTTTTGGATGAGGCTTGGAAGCTTACCAAGCCTTCTTGTGCTCTATACTGGCGGTAGTCCTCTCGTTGATCTCACAAATTGGCCCTGCTTGCCCCCATTTGGAAATCACACTGAGGTAGCAATGGCTGATTTATTGATAATCTATCCTTTTTGAGTCCCTTTGAGTTGATTCTTGTACCCTTTTTTGACACCGTGCTCAGTACTGGGAATGTTTGTTGTTTTTGTTTGATCATCCAGAGTCTGATGGCTTCTCTTATTGGCTTGTCTTACTCATGACCCCACTACTTCCCTGATTCCCTCAAGCGTGACAGGAAGAGATGCTAGCTGTTGGTCAGCGTGCGTCCTGATCCAGACAAGCGTAACAAATTATCGTGTCCTCACAACGGCACAGGAACGCGTTCTTACGCGCGAAATCCCTCAGCGAAGAAAGGAATACTTATCCAGCGTCTGTCCCTTCAGCCATTCCCACCACAAACATAAAGATTGCCAGTGTTATTAGTTATTGTCGTTACAGTCCCTCGTCAAAGGTTGATACCATGGCCCGCTTGTCCAATTATTTCGTAATCCTCAGCCTTTTCGGCTCAAGTCTCGCTATCGCCGCGCCGCAATTTGACCAAGGTGCAGAACTACGCAAGTCAGAATGTGATGTACGTGAATCCCAACGCGCTGTTTGGCTAGATGATCTAATATGGCCCTCAGAATGCCTGCTTTTCCAGTAGCTTCCCAGGAGGTTCATGTACGAACGATCCAGCCTGTATGTGCACCCAGAAGAAATATCGTGAGGCGTACTTTTGCTGTATGGCCAAGAAGTGCGACGCCGATGTAATGCCTGGTCAGTATCAGTCAACTCTAACACTCAGAATCCTCTAATATTCTACATGCAGAATCCATTGAGCGCCAGCACACAGAATGCCGTGCGAGGAATCTCGATTTTACCTTTGATGCTGAAAAGGTCTGTGGTGTTAAGTTAGAGGTTACCACTACCCCCCATACTTCAACAGCTGCCGCAGTGACTACTTCTCATGTTTCACATGAGTCATCAACATCGACCACGATCTTTACGACTTCAGAAGCAGAGACTACAACTGTCTCGCGTAGCGTTGAGAGTACCTCGACTGATGCTCAGGGGTCATCTACAGGAGATGCGGCCCCTGCGACTGACGGCGCACCGCGATTAAACACCGGTCTCGGAGAATTTATTGTGCTTTTAATGGTTGCTGGAATGCTTCTTTGAGCTGTAACAATTGACTTGATAGACTAATGATGCTAATCGATAATTCTCTCCTACTATCATGCATACCAAGTGAAGGTCAACGCCAGCGAACTGATGCGCGGTTCACTCCAAAGGCTTTCTGCCATAGGTCGAGTAGCTGAACATGTCAGTAATGTTATTGTACAGCCGGGTAATACTTACACAGGCCAGTAAGCATGAATAGTTCTGTCATTGAACTCCCTTCTGACTTTGGCCAAAAGGACCGTCACCTCTTCCTGGCTCCACCCAAGCACCCGGGTCAAAGCCGCCATTGACAGGGCCTCGAGACCCTTGAAACTATCCATGTTCAAGTTATTCCACTCGCCAATCTCCTTGTACTTTTTATCCTGAGGCCATCGGTTCGTCGGCCACTTGAATACCGTCTCGACAATGTCTACGAATCCGGCGTCACGTAGAATGTCTTTGTTCTTCTTGTTGTCTTGGAATGGACGTCCGATCTTGGTAGATGCTTCGTCAAGAAGGTGTATAAGCTTAGAGAGATGATGATCTTCGGTGAGGGTGTTGTCGTCTGATTTGGCGAAGAGATCGATTTCGAGAAGTTCCACGTAACCTCCCGGAACGAGGGAGCTAGGATTATAAGAATTGGCAGCTTTCATAAAGTCGGATGACTTACGCGTAAATACTGTTTGCCAGATTGGGCCAGCTTTTGATACTGAATGTCATCATTCGACTATGAACGTAGTCAAATGGTTCCGTGAAAGTCCATGGCTCCTCGATATCGTCGATGAAGAACTCCACATTCGGTGGAACACTGCGCATTGTTAGTTCTTGTTCAACACAAATTTTCATCCAATAGAGTACAAATCAGGCTGGATAGGCGAGAGATCGACACCAATCACTTGTGCATTCGGATGTTCATCGGCATAGTCGATTGCCCATATTCCTGTGCCAGTGCCAACATCAAGTACACGCTTGGCTGTGGAGTCGGGGTTGTTTGGAGGCGCAAGTCCAAGCCTATTATCGAGCATCATAATGAACAGGTTGTGCTGCAAGTCTAGACTCAAATGTTAGCAGATGAAAGTCAACTTTCAGAGCTTTTTCATACCAAGTCTCTCCTTTTCGATGTCGTCGTTGGGAAGGTTATACTCTGTAGCCATCAGTCTCAATTTCAAGGAAACCCCAGCGCAATCAACTCACTCCCATCTTTGTACCGATGATAAGTTCTACCGTTCTCCTTTCGATAGTCGAGGATAGAACTCCTTAAACTCTCGGATGTTGATGCCAGACTCTTTGTTGAACAAGGTCAGTTCGGCTATCGCAACAGTCACTGAAATAGGCGTACAGATCCAATTGATGAGTCTCGTTCTTCTTCCACCTAAAACCCCAAATTAATGGCTGCTTTACCATAGGTACGGGGAGAGACAAACCTCTTCGTCGGGTACTATGACAGGCCCAGTGTTGATAGTTGGTTCGGCCATTTTGATGCAAAGTGCTTTAATCACGCAAAATAAATGTTTTCAATAAGAACTTCCCCGCACGGAACACATCATTCTTTTTTATCAGTTCTCGCAATCCCGGTCGAAATTTGTCAGCATGTTGGTTGTGCTCATTGCACATGCAGATAATTGACATGGGTTTGATCATACGATATCCCAAGCAAACGAATATAAGTCATACATAATTTAGGACAGTAATTTAATCCACATGAACACAAAACAATGATATTATAGTTATTGTTATTCAGTTTTATTTTTATTTTTTTGAGCTGCCTTTTTTGAAGATTTCCCTATTTCCCAGCTCCCAACCAGTTGATCAGGCTAATTGAAAACTGGCAAATAGATTCATCTTGTACATGACTCCTTTTCGACTTTGTAAGATTGATAATTGCCATTAATGGTTGGCCAGACCAGGTCAGGCGTCCAAACAATCTCCAAAGCCGTACATGAAATCCCCCTAATCCTTCCTCCAATACACTATCACATCAACACCGCCGGCAACAAGACATCAGCAATAGACAGTGTCACACCAGTCGCATGTCAGCTCCGGAGGCGCAGATCCTCAAGCCAAGTCCTTCACATTCCGAGCCACCATCGATTCCAACCGCAACAACATCATCAAAATCCGCTTTCCAAATCTCGCATGCAATCTACCACCTTTTTCGCCTTGCAGACTATAACAGCGTAGCGGCTATGCTGGGGTGGCCAGTCCGAACCGGTAGCAACGTCCATTGGCTACTTAGGAATTATAGCAGATCACAATTGAGGGATCGGGAAGGGAGATTAGTGATATTAGGATGAAGTTCGAGGCCGGGGTTTGGGTGGAAATAGCATGGGTGCGGCTGCTCCAGGCGACACAACTGGCAGAGATGGATTGTGGGAATGCTGGTGATATGTCTTTTTTGTAGTGAATTTCTTGAGTATACTTTCTTGTAAATTTTGAAGGCTTTTCTGTTGTAATGGTGATGGTTTTGTTCTGTGTTGTGACTCCATCTGGCCCATCTTGTTTCAGATGCTTTGACTGGGCGGTGGAGTAGCACAGCATGCTGAGAAGGTCTTGTTCTAAAGATGCATAGAAACTCAACAGTGCAACTGAATGATAATCTTCATCTCGGTTAGCACTATGACAGGTCAAAGTTCTCAGTCAATAACATACATTTTCAAGTTGGCATTATCAACCATTAGCATCAATGAAAACCTCGTTACACATGTTTGATGGCCTCAGCTTTGATTACGGCTGCACATTTAACCTTGCTGCCTAACGGTGAGCCAAGCATAATACAAAGCAATGCCTTTGAACTTCCATTGCGAAGTGCTAACTGTGACAAGTGGATGAAATAAACACTCAAACAGGAACTCTCCCTTTGCCGTCCGCGCCAATATACCGCTCACTATCGCGGATCCCTTCATCCTCTGTTTCATCCTCCTCCGTGCATTCCCAAGTATTATAAAAATTCTCGTCCTTCACATATCTATTCTCCCGATGTATCCACCACATGTTCCATTCCATCATTACATCAAAGTTATTCTGAAATAACTTTAACGCCTCAGAGATACCTCGCAACTGTTCTTTGGGAGACGGAAACCTCCCGCCATCTCTTACAAACTCCCATCCAGATTGATCATCATATGCGATAGTCGCCCCTGTTCTATATAGAGATGTCGCCACTCTTGGATGATTGACATTGCCCCATCCAGCACACGTGTTACTTGTCGATCCAGAGGCCCATTTAGCAACTCCTCTAGGCTGGCCATCAGATCAGGCAGCTCATCAGGGTCATGGTGGACGTGATGGCGCCACCTGGACTTGTCATGCTTTTGGAAAGACTTTGCAAGTCTTGTCCAGAGGTTAGCAGATAGATCCTCCCTTTCCCACTCTTGACGACATGTCCAGACTTCACGGGCAACCTCGAGCGCGTGAGATGCAAGCGTATGAAGACCAGTGACATAGTATGCAAGTCCCAAAAAAGGATGCATTCCATCCCAGACTTTTGCGTAATGTATATAGCCGGACGGCGGTAATCTTCTCTTTTCCATGTCAAGGATCCAAGACGTGAGATTCTGTCGGAATACAGAGATAAGATCATCATATGTTGAGTATTTAGGCGCGACGAGAACGATGAACGGACAAAACGGGTGTAGGATGTAATCATCTGCAAGGTATTCGGCCGAATTGCATCGCTCGAGCTGTAATTTCCCGACTCGGGCCCAAAGGAAATCATAGAACACTTGATAATGTTCAAGTAACTTGGTGGGGAAAAGCGGATGGGTCTCTTCAAGGTATATCTCCTCTAGACTGCTTTCGAGACGTTCGATCTCATGTTCGAGAAGAGAGCCCCATCCTCCTCGAACCTCCATTTGAACCTTGTCCCAATAATCTTTTGCCTTGAAAGTATAGCTGCCTACTATTGATGAAATAGGTTTGGCGCTACCGCGACTGTGGTGGTTGCAGATGGCAACATCGTCGTAATTAAACGACTGAATCCGTTCACCTAAGATACTGTCGACAGTCTTGAAGATGTCATCTACAAGATCCTTTACCTTGATATTTGTCATAACGAAACGCGGAGTCTTGACGAATGGTTGTATTGAGTTTGGCTCCGCATAGGGAATACGATCGATGAAGTACATCAGCCGACAAGCGATAAGTGGCATTGCGATGGACATATTTCGAACATACTCGAGAGGCGGGAATGCCCTTTTGACAAGCGGTGGGGGTTGACTTTTATCATGTCCGCCTGTTGTAACAAATACGTAGACATGTATGAGTGAGGCAACCATGGCCAAGATTGACAGCCAAGTGAGTACAGGCATGACGCGTGAAGGTCGCTCGTGGGCTCCAAGTGGCATCTCTTGTTCATACTGAACCGGTTCAGAGTCAACTCCAAAATTGGACGGTTCATGACCGGAAAGGTCGATGTTGCCAGCGTCAACAATGAGTCCGCTAGGCGGTGGTTCAGCAGTCAACTCATCCGGTCGCGTAACTCTCATATTAGAGTCGCTCAAATGCAAGCTCAAGGCAGTCGAAGAGTCAGGTTCAAAGTCAGCATGAAAGCACAACTCTAGCTGCTGCTGCTGCACAACCTCGTCCCTGCCGGACGCTGCTGGAATCGCCGCTCGTAGTCGAAGCATTCGGTAACCATCGTCAGGGTGTCCAAGCTCGATTCGACTGGGGGTTGGTTGGAGGAGACGGGCTTGTCGGATTCTTTCGCTGCGCCTCGGGTTTGCAAGTGGTGCCATGGCGGAATACAGGATAATTCACAAAAGAGTGATTGCAATAAGATAAGAGAGAAGACGCAAAATAAAATGAGGGAAAATGAAGTGACTGAAAGAAGACGTGAGGGGAAGAACAAAGGAGATGGACTGGTGGCATCTGCGGGTCACCTTAGTGATAAATATGGCGGAGCGTGCACGCATAGAGCTCTATTCACTGTGGTTTAAAAAAATCACAATCACGACTCCAACCTTCACTTCCCTTCTTCTTCAAACTGGGCAGAATCTGCCTTAAATACATAGTTCTAGTAAACGGGTCAGGCAGCGTCGCAGCACAATGAGCAATGGCATATGTCCACTGATTGATCTCATTCCCATCAGCATCCCCTGACTCGATCTGTAGAAGTTCTTCGTCCGTGCTTTGAGGACTAAACCATTTCCTTGATCGTATCTTTTTGTCAAGTAATTATCTTTCCAGATGAACAAAGAAGCTTGAGGCAAGGAGCAGAAGCAACTGGGCCACTGACAATCAGTCACCGTTCTCAGTACGACCAGTCGATGACTTAAAACTAGAATATTGACAACACCACCGATGCCAAGAATGTTTACGAATCATCGTCGCAAAAACCTTCTTCAGGACCTGTCTCGCGCTTCAAGTTCTTGCAGTGAGAGCGTGAGGCACTATAACACTTACCTTCATATAGGAGTTCAAGGACTACAAGCACTCGAATTCTTCAATGCTGATGAAAGATACTGGGTAGAATCTGCCCACAGAAGTGTAAGTTGAACTTATTCCCCTCATCTGAGGGACTTCCATTCATTAACATCCTGGACAGAGTGAGCAATCTTGAAGCATCTCCTTCTGAGCGGTGAAGGTGTTATTTCCATTGTTCACGACGCCCAAGCTCAAAGTGTTCAGGTCAAAGTCAACCGGGACAAGCTACATACCAACGGACAGCCAGCGCTTGGTGATCTCTTATTCCGAACCCAGATCTGGCGTTGTATTGCAGATTTTAAATCCTGTTCTGAGCTCTATCAATGCCTTCTCGAGATCAACGACGAGGAAGAACGGTGGAGAAAGGTAGTCTGCTCCAAACAAGAACCACGCTGGAAGTTTGTCCAGCCAAATACCGTCCTAGTTGGGGGCAAGGTTGAGCTAAAAGAGTATGATGAAAGCAATGAGGGGATTGTCCAGTCGTGGGCAGCAAGGCAAGTTTAAACTTGCCGCTAACCAGGCAGTCAGTAAGAACTTCGGATCTTTGAAAATTGAACCGTAACCAATACTCGTAGAAGTAGATGGTGGCATTTTAACAATCTAGTCTTTATACTACTTCTAATCTGTAACAGTCTCAATCTTTCCCATCGGCACTGAGATAAAACGGGGCAATACTAACAAGGAGGTGCTCCCCAACCAGGTCATTGCCCAGAAGGTATACCATTGAAGAGGGTTTCTTCTGTCGCTCCAGAAGTCTTTGAATCGGCCCGGCTGCTTTTGGAGGTTATAACGCTGGAGAATGAGTAATCGAGAGCCAAGGCAGGAAAAGTCTTCTTGTATAGAATAAGCGTCCGACTCTTGCAACCTTCCATCCGTATTAAGGACAGAGTGAAGGAAGACTTGGCTTGGGAATGCCGCCGTCTGCAAGCCTTTGGCAGGGGCGCTGCACAGGAGTACCAGGAGAGTGTCGGCAGAGTTCTTGTGATTGTGCTGATGTAACTCTTGTCGTATCAGCTTAGTCGATCATCGCGATTTCTTCGATGTTAGAAAGCACACATGTCACAGCGCGGACTTACTGGGATAACCATGATCTTCACGATCGTCAGTGAGCATTTGATTGTTTTTTCGGTTTATGCACTCAACAGAATTGTTATCCTGATGTTCAGTTACTCTCATCTCGAGGAAGGTCACATGCCCCCTTGGATTATGCTACACAATTACGCCAAAAACAATTTCCATTGGCAAACTATCTACTATACTGATCTATCTAGCATTCCTAGTCTTAGTCTTGCAGTCTGCAAAACCTCCTTTCACATATCTTTAACCCTTGGCCTTTTGTTCCTCCAGCTACTATCCCCCCTTTTTTGTAGGTTTTTCATTTTTCGATGTTTTTGTGAAGGTTTTCTCCTAGTATATCGCACCCATACCATATTCCTAGTCGCTCATCGGCCACTCACCAAAGACTCTGAGTCACAGAATCCGGAAGAACAAAAGGGTGAGAACTTTGTTGACACTTACCTGTAACTTCAGTAGTGACCATGGCGGTGGTGATGCTGGCCCTGTAGTCGGGCCTGATGGTGGTGTTGACCTTGCTGCCCGTGATGGGGGTGTTGCTTGTTCTGCGCATAGCGATCACCATTCTGCTGAGCAGGAGGATGATATTGCTGACCATGGTTCTGGTGGGCTGGGCGGCCAAACTGGCGGGTGTCAGAAGCACGTTGGCACTCACAATTCCAGCAAACAAACCAGCGCCACTCGAGAGTCTCTACAAAGTCCGGACACTCTGCATATTCGGGATGGTTACGCATGGGATTGTCCTTGAAAGCGCCGCAAAAGTAACACTCGTAGACAACGAAGACCGGGTTACACATTTTGAAAGATGAAAGAGGTCTTTGTTTGGGAAAGTTTGTTGATGGTTCTTGATGGGTAGGCTAGGTCTAGTAGGGTGAGTGATGGTTGTTGTTATGATAGTGGATGAGATGATGGAGTTTAATGTGGGAAGAGAGGCAATATTTATAGAACTTTTATCGCGGCACTTAGAGCCATATCTTGTTCACTGTTTGTAAGCTATTCTTTACGTTCACCATGCTTAGACTATTGTTTAGTCTGTGAATATCCAATTGTGCATTCTGTTTCTGTTTGGAACCTAGGAACAGAGGTTCTGACTCCTCATTCAACTCTGATTCTTTGTGAACATGTTCTGATGTTCCTTTCATGAGGGATCGTATACAATCCATTCTTAGTCATATCACTGCTTTCGTTCTGCGGAAATATTGAGCACATTACTTCCACCGAAAAATAACATTCAGAACATTTAACTTTCCTACAAAACGAAGAGCTATTGGAAGGGTCATAAACTTTAGATACCAGCGATAGTCACGACGATTGTATCACTCGTGGCGTAATTGGTCGATGTGCAAGTAACTTATAGTCGCGAAATAGACCATAAAATTGATTCCGACAGGCAAATGATGCCTATATTTCACTAAATAGATAGTGTAAAGAGGAAGGCTTTTTCGGAGTGCCCAAGAAGCAAACCAAAACAGGACATGGGCGTCCAGAGCTTGGACGTATCAAGAAGGTTCTTCACCGATGAACAAGTATATCTTCACTGCATGATCCGTAAATTCCGGGAGACTATTGAATAAGACTTCAATTTATTAGCCTTGACCGATATCGATGTTCTATTTGATCCATTTCGCTGCAATGTTCTGCATCTTATTCCGGAGAAGCAAGGCACACAATTTGTATTCTAGCTACAAATGACTTTTCTGGGCGAAAGATACTTTCCAGAGTGATACCTTGAACGAGTATCCTTAACCTATTGCAAGACACCTTCCTACATTCTTTTAGGCACATCTGGGGCCAGCAAATTCCATGTAGTCTTGAATAGCCCGTCTGAGATGTCGTAATCTCTGCTCTCAGCTGGGGCATAATGCGTCTAGCACGGAGACGACCAGACTTCCCAAACTGGTCTTGGATTGGCTGGAAGGTTAACACCTATTCATCTACGAACCAATTCTATCATGAGGACGTTATTGTCACTAGAAAATGGAAGTATCATTAGCGATGTTAGAGTACTTAATAGACTTAGAAACCTTCTAGCACATATCTGCATCCCTGAGTAAGTACATACTCATCACGGCAGAGAGTGCTTATGTTAAAAATCCAGAGAAAGAAAGGTGAGCATTGGAACTATTACAACATGCGGAATCTCTGTTTCGTAAAAGATGGAGCTGAGAAATATGACATGACTTATGCCGATGGGATTTCCGTGACACAAGAGTACAAAAGGGAGATGATACTTACAAAGAGTTAGAAGCCGGGAAAACCTGGCTTGGGATAACCTTTACTCACTCGGACATTGTTTTGGTCTTGAAGGATATATGAAGCTATTAAGAGAGATTTGGCCCTATCGATGTGAATTTCTCTATACCTGATCGGGAGTTGGTCAACTATCTTCTGGGACGAAAGCTCATTCGTCTGGAGTGATGACTTAGGCAAAGATCCAATAGAATAGATTTCCATGAAATATCCTAAGTGAATATTTCTGACGATTGTATAAGTATAGTCTTGTTGTAGCCTATCATTCTAATCATGCTTTGATCTCTCAGTTCAGGAGTATAAAGATCTTCCAAGATGACAGTATATGGCGATTTCTGCCTCAAAACCCACTCCAAGTCCTTTGAATAGCGCCCCAATATCTCGCTTCATCCTTTCTCGCATGCGCAACATGAAGAGACCCATCAAACTTTTCTAAATGAACATCAAATCCCAACTTCTCCGCCTCAGCAGCCTGTGATTCCAAGTCTCTATAATCGATCAACTCATCCGTCTCACTATAGATGTACGTCCGTCGAATTTCACGTTCCTTCTTGCCTTCAGCCGTGTTATGCGTCGAACCCCAAAAGGCTAACCAGTCTTTGGTAAGACCCAGAATCTTGGTGAACTGCCAGCCAGCCGCAAAAAGGTAAATGAGTGGCATGAAAAATGAACGATAAGACTTGGGGATAGTGGATTGGAAGAATGCGGCGGTGTTGTTGAGGCGCTGTGCACCTGGTGCTGAATCAAAGACAGTTACGTGGGGCGGAAGCCACGGATCTTGGCCTTCATGCGCAGTCGCGGCGTATACATCGTATAAGGCTGAGATGTTCGACGAACCACCATTCGAAAACAAATGAACCATCATTCCGGGCTTAGACGTTATTTGCGGAGCTCCCGGGAACGTGGCCCTGATGATAGATACCATTGGCTTCACAGATTCTGCCAGGATTTTGGGGTCGAAAAAGGTCTTGTTGTAGCTCTTCACAAGAACAATTTGCGAATTTGGGTATAGCTCTTTATTCCTGTCGACATATTTAGCAATGTGATTATCCAGTGCATTGGTCCAACTGGCGATGACGATGATCTTGGGATCTTCAGCGGTAGGTCCAGTAGAAGGGCGGTAAACGGAAACCTCATTTGAGAGCTTCTCCATGTAGGAGAGGGGCTTAAGTTGGGCGGTCATTCTGAGTTGATGAGCGATACGTGTTATTATGTCCCGGGGAGGCACATTTGGGAAAGAGGCTGCTTGCGAGCTATAAAGGGATTGATTGCTTGGATTTGGCGTGAGCTGACCAAAGATTGACCTGACAGTGCTGACGAGATCTGACGTGGCGGGGTATGATTGAATGTAGCGTGTTTGGCGCTAACCTGTAACGTGCCGGTGAGTTCCATCCTGGGGATGATGACATATAATCAGAGCAGATGAGTAAAATCATTGTCAAAAGAGCACCAGATATCATCTTGGCAGAAGTGAGGCTACTGATTATACTACTCATATGTTTAAATATCTGTTCCTTACCTTTGTGTTGAGGCTTGCAGTGTCATTTAACCCTACGATTCTATGTACAACCTATCTAATTACCCATGTCTTCTCAACAAAGCTTTTCGTTGCAATAATCCTGTTTCTTGACTGACTCCCTGCTTCGTCCATGATTTCCATATTTTCAAAGAATACATCTACAGCGCCGCTATGAAACCCTGATATGGCGCCATCACTGTCAATCCCTGCCGAGTTTTCATCCACCATCACTAGAGCTCCGTAAGAATGAATCTGCTGTGTAGGTAAAGAGCGTAGCACTAAACCAGCTACACAATATGGATTCGTATCTCCTTCACTTATACCGTTCTGGAGATTATCGTGGGAAGTCTGCTCCGAACCCATTTGCTGTTCCTGAACACGGACTAACTTTCGTCTTTTGTCATCTACAATGGCAAAGTCCCATGGTCGAGTCTGCCCTTTTGGAATCTTGAGTAGATATCCGGGATAGGATACCGATAAGCTCAAGTATGGCCTATCGAGGTAGGGATAGTATATTTCCTCGACTTGACCCATTTTGGCGCCCAGGCGAAACTTGGTTCGTCGCGTAAAAGACTTCAATGTCCATCTGTACCCTGGCTCTTCAAAACGGGTTCCTGGCGCAAATATGATCCTCTTTGGAAACTCTTGTACTCTGGAAATGGCAACTCTCATTCGATCCTTGGGTAGAATGTCGCGGATATCATGCATGGAAATGTCAAGTAGGCTGGCAAAGACTAGAGCCTCATCGGTTTGCTTGGTCGTGGATCTCCAGTTCATGTCATTGAAAAGCCACGAAGCCCTTTTTTCTTTTGTTGTCCGGATGGAGTTCTGGATGCCTGTCCGCAGAACGAATGACTGCCTGGGATCAGACTCCCAAGGGGTATCATTGACTTCTTTAGTAAGGTCACCCAGTGCTTTGAAAAGATCCAAAGTCACATTCTTGAAGAGTATCCGTAAGTTTTGCTTTGCGAGGACACCCTCTTGAAGAGTCCAGAGACGTCGCATCCAGTTGCTGCAGATTAATCGCATCATTCCCTCTAGCTCTGAGCGTATCGTTGTGTGATACAGTTCCGAGTCAAGGACTAGAACTATAGCAGCGTACTCGTACGTGGCCCTCATGAGATTGAGTGCCTTGTCCTGGAATATCCGGTCTTCGCAAGGTACACAAATAGTGTCAGTCCAAAATAGGGCACTCATCGCTTTACCATCGCCTTCTCTCCAAAGGAGTCCTTCCTCACCGTCATGTATGTGTGCAGATATTACTGAGTGAACGCTGTGAATAATCTGACATCTTGGGAGTCGATTACGGTTCTCGTTTCCAAGTCCATCCGACCACACATGAGAAATGGCCGTATATTCGATTCCAGCCTTGTATTCGACTATCTCCACCTTCACATCATTGCCTGAGATGGTAGCGCAAATCAGTGGAATCTTGTCTCGTTCAAGAATAGCTTTGATGGCTATCTGATCGGGATCTATCCATATGCAATCTCCGCGGCATGCAGGTGAAATAGAATCAGAGTGGCTCGTTTGATATGTACGAGGAGTAATCTTTCCTGATATACATACTTCCGTAGAACAGTTTGAATGGTCTCTCATATATGGCCGATCTAGTGAGCTTCCGTAGTAAAGGCCCGAATTTACCAAAGCCGGTGGGTAGTGCTCCAGATATTCAATATGATTTTGACACCAGTTCTTCTTGAGCAACATTGATTCGAGAAGCCGACTAGTGCCCCATTTTCCCCTTGTATCAACATACTCTCTAGGCTGACAACCTTCAACTTTACGCCAGATCCGATGTTTGGCCTGGCTCAATGTCTCGTCGAATTGATAAACGGATCTCGGGGCTAAGAGGACAATCCAGCTGCGATTCGTCGAGAAGAGTGAAGCAATTTTCGCGCGCTTTGATGAGGCAGTCTTGAGCAATCATATGCCGTTCGTGTCTAGAAGCTTCGGACATAGATGAGAGTAAATCGTACCATTGCCTTAGATATCTTGGCAGTTGTCTTGTCGTGACCCTGTCGCCTTCAACAAAGTCTTCTCTTTTCACAGGTTGCCCAAGAACCTGACTCAACATCCCGAAAAAGAGCCAAGTTTGTAGAAAAGCAGACTTTTCCTCTTCGGAACGACGACAGATGGCTGGAGATGTTGCCTCAAGGTCCTGCCAACCCATGCGATCCGGGTATCCAGCAAACGGCAGCCCGTCGTACTCTTCATGACCTAGAAATGGCACGTACACGTTGTGCCATTCAGAGCTTTCAGAGCAAAGAATATGGTCCATAGTTTGCGGCTTTTACTTGTAATGAAACGATTTTTTAGCTTAGTGTAATACTTAACTCTCATAAAAGAATTAAACTGACGATATTAAATTGCAAAGATGAGAATAATTGACACAGAATATATGAAAAGAACACCCCGCTTTGGCCGTTTAAGCAGCAATATCTTACAAGATACTGCCTAAGATATGCGATTATAGGTACTATAATAGAATAATCACATGCACGCTTACTTCGGTAAGTGGCGTCTCTACTGTACCTCTAAATTGCAATAATATTTGCACTTTTAGATAAAGAATGTCCAAAGTTACACAGATTTAACAACAGGCAAATTTGTCATAATAGGCCAAAAAGATCCGCAATAACCACCGTTTACACTGCTACATACGTCCTATAACCTGCCTCAAGCCGCTTGTAGCTACATTGGCCTTGTCCAGCATAACACAAGTTATCAGATATTTATATATCAGCAACCCAGCTTTATGCACTACCATATTTTTAAAGCACTAACGATTAGCATGTGCTTGGGGTATATGTTATTGTTAGGTTTCGATGAGCTCCACGGTAAAGTCACTTGAATGTTTCATTTGCATGCGCTGGTAGTGAAGAATTGAATCTGTATTTCATTGAGATACTAACTACAGATAATTCAAATGAATCTATTGCCTCTGTCTGGATTGATAGAGATTAAGTGACATTTCCAGTAACCGTAGGCAATGTCTAGATATCTGTAAAAGATGAGATATGGCAGCATGAGACTCTTCCGATACTTCACTAAAGACATTGATTAAAATCGTACGGCTAGCTTTATGCATTATGGCAAATACACTTTGGTAACAGCCTTTCTGTCACGATACGGGGAAGACTAGGATTATATATGATTGGTTGCGAAATTGCTGTACTTCTCGTATAGCTAGGAGCTAAAAGCGGTTAACACCCCCAGACTGGGCTAGATTTCCGCTTTGCTATTTATTTAAGTTTACGGCCGCTACAACAGTAGCAGCTGATTGCCGAGTATTACACAATTTAAGGCTTCAAACTGGATGGCGAGGTTGCATCTGCCGAGAATTTGACACCAACATGTGTCGGAAAAGCCTAACTGAGGAAGACGATGTTGAAAATAAGCTTTCAGCTACAGTTTAACTAGCTGACCCTACTACCATCATAAATAGCACTGGTTATACGATAGCCTCCCGTTGGGGTGTCAGAAGACTTTGGACCCTAAATCAGGGGAGTAAAAATAAACGAACTAAAGAGACTTCTAAGTTTACCTAAATTCTCCTAAACTTACTTGAGTATTTGTGTCACTTAGGATCAAGGTCTTAAGTTTTCTGCCATCCCCTAGCCCCCCATGATTTGAAAGAGTGATAAATCTGGCTTGAAGGGCTTGCGACCAATCCTAGAGGGGACTAGTTGTTACCGTAGTGGAACTTTCAGAACTTCATATACAGCTTTTTTGTGGCCAGCCTGGTACTTTCTGTGGTTTTTTCCTCCTGCTAACTATCTCAACAAGGAGCGTGATTATCTTTTTCTCTCAGGTCCTCAGAGACTATTTACTTTTGCCTTCGTAGAGCCAAGTGTAGTACCTAACCAAATGGCTAGCCAAACTTCAATAGCTTTAACGTCTCATGATTTTGCTAGTTTTGTTCTAGTACAAACCACCACAAATCTGAAGAAACAAATATTAAAAGACAGTTTGTAATTGAAAGATCTGGTTCTGAACAATTATCGTTATGGAGACCCAAAGCCCCAGGCCTCCGAAGGTGTACAAAGAGTTGACCCCAAATGAATTCCTATGCTTGATCTGCCCCTGATTCTCTTCTGTCTAACTGTAGGTATAACTTCATCCATCTAGAATAGAAATCGTGATCCGGTGTTGCGAAGCTGGATGCCCTCCAGTCAAGTCCAGACCGTTGTCGTCGCCCTATAATCACTGCAGGTCGTGGGCACCTACTGGGCCACAAAGATGCAGCCGTCAAAGGCCTCGGGAATGCTGTCGGGGCAGTTGATGCAGGCACCAGACCACTGGTTGTTGACGAGGATAGGAGCTTCAGAGTGTTCACAGTGGAAGGTACGGAGACACATAAAGCTGTATCCCTTGGCCATCTGTGCAGAGGTAAGAGGATTAGCGCCACGTTTGACAGGGCAAGTTGCAAGAACGACTCCAAGTCTTCTGGGCTCAAGTTTCCTAGGCTCAATTGCGGCTCCAATAGAGGAGCTGACTAAAGCGAGCATGGAAACGGCGGAGAACTTCATGGCTGTTTCTTTGTTAGTCGATAGAAGGACTATTGAAGCACGAGAAGCATACTGATAGTTGAGGGATTGCCTTGTGGTGAGTAGTGTTTGTGGTGGTTTGTGTGTGAGAGGAGAACTGGAAGTGCTTGTTGGGTTGCTGGATGTAGAGGTAGGATACTCTTCATTCAGTCGAGCTGGCTATCCCTTCTTATACTTCTCTGAGGACGTCCAAGTCCAAGACTATCTAATTCTATAACCAGGGGCTACGGATGCACGGCACATTGAGTTCACTCGTTTACGAGGCTTTGTGATAATACCTCATCTCTAAAATGAGGATTCGTGTAAGAGTCGGTCTGCTTGTTTTTCGGAATACCCGATCACGAGGTGGTGTAAATGGTAGAAGATGCATCGTGATTAAAGTAACGGCATAGCTTTTTTGCGCCAGTTGAACCTTATATCAAAAGACCCTAGAGGTTTGGTTCTAGTTTGTATCATGTTGCGGGCCGAATAGGTGTTGAAAATAACAGGGGTGAGGAAGTTTGACCAAATTGTCGGAAACTCTATCCGCTTCTTATCAGCTCATCCACACATCGTCGGGTCATCTAGACAAAACAACGGTCCAAATGCTTCTAAAAGTTCTCTCAAAAATGATGCCGTTTTATCCGTCGGCAGTTATCGAGTTCCACGATGGCGTTCCACGGAGTATTGTGAGTTGAGAGTTAGAAGGATACTATCTTGAGCAGTTTTGACACTTGACGCGAAGGGGAGTTTGCCGCGGTGAGAATATCTATAAAATCCAACAGATCTCCCAGTCCAAGATCTCTCAACACTCTCAAACAACAATTTTACAACCTTTACCCAGCTCAACAGTCTAAGCTACACTTACTCTCCACCATGATTTTCTCTACCTTTACCAGCCCTCTCCTCCTAGTCGCCAGCGCTGCGCTGGTGACTGCTGAGTCCCTTGCCACTGTTGCGGCTCCTCACCTCGGTGTTTCGGTTGAATCCGTTCAACACCTCATGAGCGACAATTCGACTGAGCATTTCTCATCTATTGATGCTGTCAAGTGGGCTCCTGCTCTCGGCCAACCCGTCGAGGTTCTCGCCCAATGGGACTCGGAAACCAAGTACAAAATGTTCTCCATCCTCCACGTCGCTCTCACCGAGAGTCCTCAGCTTGCCAAGCGTCGCATCTCGCAGTTAGAGGCTACCCGTGCCGAAGCCGACATCAGGAATCGGGAACAGAATGTTATTCAACAAATCGTTACCGGTGAGAGGGAGGACGACATTCGCTGCAGTACCAAAACCAACTGTGTTCTCTGCATTGGTGCAGCTGCTTCTGCCGGAACTGGTGTCGTTGCTTCCTGCGCTGCAACTGGGCTTATGGAGGAACGAAGACTTGCAAACGGTAATCCAGTTGCAGCAGAGACTTCTACTGCCATCATCCTCGCTCAGTTTGTGGCTTGCATCGCTAAGCCTGTTGCCGCTTTCCTTGTTGCTACTGGTGTCTGCCTCAAGACCACTTAGATGCAACTCCAACTAGCTCAGGCCTAGACGTTAAGTCTGGCATATTTTGGCGACTTTGGGCTTGATATATATGGCAATGCGGTACCAATTTGGAATGGCAATTTGACATTATATCAGACTTGGTTAGCTGAAGTGCTTTTAAGTTCTTGTTACTCGAGAAGTTGAGAGCTATACTTTTTTATCCTTTTCTTTTTGAAACTTATTAAAAAATGAAACTTTTATCTTATACTATCCGAACTCTTTTAGTCTACATCTTCCACGTGAATACTCTCAATATGCCTCCCGACAAACTGACTATGCTTAGCCAGTACTTCGCCAACTTCTGGCAGTAGGTAACCAGAGCATTCAATCTTTATAAAACACCCAAGATTCTAGACAATCATACCGGCAAGCAATGTAACTTTAGATAAGTTTGAGCATTCTGTTAGCATTAATGATGCCAACAATAGTTGCACCTTTAATCGTAACTAATCTGGTGCCTTACTCTGCGCTTAAAAAAAAAGTTGGTCGCACTAGGCTTAACTAAAACTGGTCTTCTTTCATCTTCGCTCTGCTTTTGATACCCAATTGTCTGGTTAAGCTTTACAAGACTGTTACAGAACTGCATGTTACCCCTGTCCTGGAGCTAAACTCTCGTATTGACGTGAGCCTCAAGGTCTAAGCTTAATTGGCATCTTTAATCCGAGGCTATCAAATCTTGGCCAGGGTATAACCCACTGCGTTCCGCCAACACATTCCTAAAAGAAAGCTGCATTGCCCGCAATGTCAGGAAATCTGCTGATCTCGGCAGGTAACTTGCCGAATGTTCAGATTTATCGCTCCTATCAAATCTTCTTCCTCATAAGGACCCCGCATTCTCTCACAGGCCAACTTCATCCCTGTTCGACTGCCGAAATGTTTCTCGTTGCCGATTGGGGCGCATACATTCAAAAATGGATTACTTAGTTTCCGCACCAATCATTCCCTGATTCCCCAGATTTTTCACTAAAAACCCCAGACTATGGGGCTCGATTTCTCCGCAGCGGAATAGAGACTATGATGCTACGTAAAATGACATTACCTCGGTGGACGTGACATCGTGATGCGGCAGTATAAGCGCAGGGGGACTATTTAAGGCTATGGCTTTGACCGCATCTTTTGACTTCAGCATCCTGCCATCGTCAACACAGTCAGGTCTCACGATGCGTTTCGCTGCCATTATTTCTTTGTTACTGCCCCTCGTGGCTGCAAAGCCTGCTCAGAAGGGCAAGACCTCTAGTAATGTCGAGATCTTTGACCCTCCATCCAACTACAACGATCCTCAGGTCCTCTACGCTCGTCCTCTTGAGCTCTCTGATGGTACTCTTCTTGCTACTTGGGAGAACTACTCCCCTGAGCCTCCCCACGTCTGGTTCCCAATTGTGAAGAGCAAGGATGGCGGCAAGACCTGGAAGGAGATCTCCAAGGTCAAGGATACTCAGAACAACTGGGGTCTGCGATATCAGCCCCAACTTTATGAGCTTCCGCAGCGATTTGGAAAGTACCCCAAGGGTACTGTTCTTATCTCGGGCAGCAGTATCCCGACAGATTTAAGTGAGACTCTCATTGAGGTTTATGCTAGTCTCGATAAGGGATATACTTGGGAGTTCGTCAGCCATGTTGCTCTTGGTGGCGAGGCTAAGCCTGAGCATGGGCTTACTCCGGTTTGGGAACCTTTCCTGATGTATGTGAAATCTCGATATGGCCATAGATCGTTTGCTAATTCTTTACAGGACATACAAGGAGAAGCTCATTTTGTACTACTCCGATCAGCGCGACAACGCCACTCACTCTCAAAAGCTTGTTCACCAGACTACCACTGATCTCAAGAAGTGGAGCAAGGTCGTTGAGGACACCAAGTATGATGACTATTACGCTCGCCCTGGTATGCCTACAGTCGCCAAGCTCCCCAACAACGAGTACATCTACACCTATGAGTACGGCGGTGGTCCCAACCCTCCCGCCGGCAGCACCTACTGGTTCCCCGTCTTCTACCGTCTCTCCAAGGACCCCCAGAAGTTCCTCAACAAGCCCGGCCAACAGATCATCTCAACTGACGGAGCTCGACCCGCTGGTTCACCCTACGTTGTTTGGACTCCTTATGGTGGAAAGAACGGCACCATTGTTGTAAGCTGCGGTACCATGTCTGAGATCTTCACGAACCAGGCTCTTGGTGATGCATCTGCTTGGAAGAAGTGGAGCGTTCCCCAACCTACTGCTTATACCCGCGCTCTTTTGACCTTTAAGAAGGACCCTGATCTGCTAATGATTATGGGTGCTGGCATTCTGCCTCCTGCTGGTGGAAACAACACTGTTAGCGCTAGCGTTGTTAGACTTTCTGAGATTATGAAGGCTTAGATGGTGTTATGATTAGATTAGCAAAATATCGTAATCTTGTGACAATCATCCTAAACATGGTCCGATATGTACTCAATTGTAAGTGGTTGATTAATGAATGTGCCCTATTTTGCCTCAAGACCTCCACCATGTGAGCATCTCATTCGTCAGTTAGCGGAGATGCATAAAGCCAAATCATGCACTATCTAGGTTTAATGCTGATCAATCAGCTCTCCCATCGCATGATAAATACTTCTAAAAGCTAATTAGTACAGTTCACTTCTTGTTTTCCTTATTCCTTAATGTTTAAATTTATCCTAAGATTTTGTGTCTTCCTCCACTTATGCTGAGGGTTGAGGATAACCTTTTAGCCACGGGTTCCAGCCTCATTCACTCTCACATCGAAGCCTATGAGCGTTGGTACCGCGATAGTATCACGAAGTGTACTCCTAAATTCAAAGATCTGACCAATGTGTAAATCGTCACAAGCATCAAACTTTCTCTCACATTGCTCCACATATAAATATCTGGTCTGTCATCATCTCTCCCACCTCACAACCACTCCGACCAAAACAACCTTCAAGTTCCCTTATCTACCTCCCTTCAAAATGAGTAGCTACATCCAATTTCTACGTCCTCTCGGTTTGAGGGGCTGTCTACTTCAAAATAGACTTATCTCATCTAAACACGCACCGATCTACAATACACGACCCTTTCGTCATGTTCCACTGAAAGAGCATATGTTCCCCCACGATCTGCACTTTTTCAACAAAGAGGACATTTCGATCATCGATAAAGATATTAAAGCTATAGAAGCTGATCTGGCCGCTATAATGACGGTACTGAGAGAAACGGGAAATAATGGTGGCGAAACAATGTGCCACTTGGACGCTATGTATAGATCTTCGACGGAAACCCTGTATGTCCTTCACGACTTAAAGCGCAGATTGAAGGAACAAAAGGATTGAAGAGAACTTGGTATGTTTCTTTATTGAGGAGAGCGAGCTCAAGAAGGCTAAGATTTGGATAGAGAACATGAAAAGGAGGATCTGGTTCCCTAAGACTTGGAAATTTCCCTAAGCACTGGAAATGATTAAGACTGAGGGTTTGTAACTTATTTGTTCCAGGTCGGTGTCTGAACAATGACTTTGGTTAATTGGTCAATCATAGCCGAGTTTCGTAGTCACTGTTCTATTGGAGGGACTGCAAACTATAACAATATGCTTTAGGCAGCTAATACAGGTAATAGGAGCATAGCCCTTTTCTTCTACAATATAAGTTTCTTCTTTCAAGCTTCTATAATGAACACTAAATCTTATATTGCAATAGAGCCCTAGGGACTGGTTGCAAGGGACCAAAAGTAAATACTTCGGTGCATTGTCTGGTGCCAGCAATATAACGAAGAAACACACACTATAGTAAGCAACAAGCCACCTTTGTAGACTTTCGTATCCAGTGAAAACCCTTTCGTCGTACAAAATGGACTTTCCGAACGTTCTTGAATCTATGGCACAAGCCACTTCAACAAGGAGCAGTGGCGAGATCGACGAAGCCACAATAAATCGATGGCAGATTCTGTTTGGCTACACATCTTCTATCGTAGCCCAGACGATTGAGAGTCATCGCCGGCGCGAACCTGAAATCACCATCTCAGACGACCATTAAAGCATGGTCCACGAGCGAATGGAGGCGCAAAGATTCAACCATGAAGCATACCAATACTCATGCAACATGCCGAAGCCAGGAAGACACCAGGAGTTTACGGAGAAGCAACTGCGTAAGCTTCGAGCTTCGGCTTTCTTGGTTAAACTTGAAGGACTACTAGATATTACATCGCCTGTCACGAGAGCAGCTGGTCTAGTATCGCCTATAGGAGAGAAGATCGCTGCTACAGATTCCTCGGGACAGGTCAGCTCCTTTTTGGAGATCAACAGGATTAACAAAGCCAACATTGAGGCTTGTCTGAAGGCATCACCGAGATTGACAACCTTTGTCCCAACTTTTATCCGATGCAATCACGCAAGAAAAGATCTTACATCTAACTCTTTACACCCCACGTTGGGTATCGAATCAACACTCCCTCATCGTTGACTACATCATGCATCTCATAATTCACGACCAGCACAGAATGAGTCCCTCGTTTGGTATTTCGTCTACGGAATCTGAGCAGATGCCGACGTCGCTAGGTAGCTGCTAGGATACAACCATCAATACAGAAAGGCCGAGATTTGGGGAGGAGCGTTGAAGCAGTGGGGTGAATATAAGGCGCTGGTGAATGATTTCGAGAATAAAAGATGTGTTGGAGGAATGGCATTCCAGGTTGAGACGAACGAGCATGAGGAAATCTTATGGGCGTACGAAACGAATGCTTATGAGGTTGTGCGGTGCATCATTCGCATTGCAAGAGAGGATACAATAGTAACAATACCTGGTTTGACATTTCGATTCGTTGAAGAAATTATGGACTAAAGAATAGGTACAAGAAACCCCGATTCGGGAGTGGGGAAAAAAACAGTTTCTAGTTCAAGGAAAAACGCAATCGTGAAGGCGTTGTTTGCTTAGACCTTTGGCTTATAATCCTCAAGTGGATTCCTAGCCAGCGCAAGATTCTGAATCACCGCCAAGCCATACTGGGCAACATCGTTGGTAGAGATCCAAGGTGCTTCCTCTCCAGGAATCAGTCCCTCGTGTTCCGGGATCTCAGTTGTAGTAAAGGTTGCGGTGGGCGCCTTGAAACCATCACTCTCAAAGAACTTCGTCCAGGCAAGCTTAGCCATGGTCTCGTTGTGCTGTTGGTTTGCAGCATAGGCCGTCAGTCGTGAATGGCCCTGATACAAGTTCAGCTTTCCAAAGTCAACGCCATAGCGAGCTTTCTGTTCAGCAGCAGTGGCTTCGAAATAGTAACAGTAATCAAGCCAAGCTTGCTTGAAGCCCTCGGGAAGATCATCGCCGTAGTATAGAATTAGTTCGGAAACAACTTCGGGAAGACCAAAGACAGCGTTCAAATGCGATACTTCGACGTGACCCTTGTTTTCGGGATCAGAGGGAGGTGGGCCAAGCGTCCAGTTCTGCAGGCTATAGAGGCCATTGCCAGTGACGAAGCCATTCTTGAGCTTGGCGATGCTCTTGACAGTGCTGGTCAGCTTGGCCTTGGACTCTTCCCATCGAGGACCACGGCGCTCCCAGTCAATCAGCCATCCACCAGCGAGAGCACCCCAATCTGTACCCAAGCTAAAAGCAACAGTCGCATTTGGAGTAGGAACCCAACCATCCTTGCGGACCTTGCGCTGAGGATCAAGAACACCATAAGTCTTATCAGTGTCAAGAAGCTCTTCAAAAAGCTCGCCGATTCGCTCGTCACCTCCAGAAAGGTAGTAAAAGTACTTTCGGTATTGAGGCTGCGAAATACGAGCTTGTTTCGCACTGTCGCTGAAATGCTGCACACCGTGTCGAGTTCCAAGGCCCTTCCAGTTACCGAGATGATAAACATCGACTTCGCCAGTATGACGCGTCAGAGCCTCGGCAAAGCGGTAGATATCCTCACGGCCTGTGCGCAGGAAGTATTGCCAGAAGAACAGATCCGGGGAGAGCTCAGAGTTATCCCATGCATAGCCACCGATATCATACCGCCATTCGTGACGGTCGGGGTCGTAAGTATGCATGAAATCACCGTAGTCGAGGAAACCGTACCAGCGACGGTGTTCAACCTCGGATTGGTAGAACTTGGCAAGAAAGTTAATGTTGTCCTCGAGCTTCTTGGATGCAGCGGTTGAGGTGTCGGCGGGAGCCCAGTATGTACCCAGAGCTTTTGTCTCCTGGATATACTCACCCTCGGGAACGAGAACAGGGGGATTATTAATCTGAGTAACGTGGTTGGCCAGCGTCTCTTGAGAAGGGGTCTTGTCAAACGCAATCAGGTACAGCTCGCTAGTTCGCGCAATGCCGTATGGCGTGTCGAAGCCGGGCTCCCAATCTTCGTAAGTGATCTCCAGAGCGTCAAGTTGGTCGGTGTAGTTCTTCTGACCGAGGCCGTCGTGGTAAGGGCGAAGATCAAGAGGTTCAGCAGCGGGGCTGTACAGCCAAAGGGTGATGCTTCCAACATCGGAGGCGGCAGAAGAGATATCAAAGCCAGTTGGGAATCGCTTCCAGAAATCGCGAAGACCAACAGCGAGACCTCCTACTGTCGCGCCACCGAGATATGCAAGACCTTCAGCGCGTGTACCTCCAGGAATGGAGACCCAACTCTGGCCAGCCTTTGTTCTCTTCTTGAGGGTGAAACCATCAGCCGACAACTGGCTAAAGCTGTAGTCGTTCCAAGGTGGAATCCAGTGAAGACGGTTAGAGACACGAACGTCCCAGGTTGACTTGTCAGGCAGCTCCTTGCCGTCAAACTGATCAGCTCGAACATTGGCACCAGGGTCTCTTCGAAGACCAGTGATGCCTTGAACCGCTTCACTGAGAAGACCGCCATCAACGCCGGCGATTCGTATATGACGGTTGTACAACTCCTCGCCCTCGAGTGGAACATCAAAACGAATACCGACGGCAGAAATAAAGTCTTTCTTGGCGTCTCCATCAAAAACCAAGCTATGAATGATCTTGATGGATTCAGAGCCAGAGTAGAAGTAGAAGCGAACGACAAAAGGCAGCCATGATTTGTGACCGGACTTATCAGAAGCCTGATGCTTTCCTCGAACGGTGACTAGAGCTCGTGCGGAGTTTTGATCACTGACAGTGACATTGTCGATGCTGCTCTGGAATCGCAGCGTCTTGAACGACTTGGCGTTGTCATCCGCGGGGTGAGAAACGCCATTCTGTGACTGGAGGACGAGTTTCCCGTTCTGAGCGATGCGCTTTCCGTTGGTCTGAATCTCTTTCACAATAACAGAGCCCTTCTTGGGAAAGACAGCGGTGACTTTGCCGGTATCGACCTTGATCTTGCTTGAGCTCTTTGTCACGGTAATTCCTGCGCCGCTTGAGGTAGTTGAGTTGATGCCGCCATCAGATGGAACAGCCTTGACGACATACTCGTCAAGAACGTTTTCCGAAGCTCCAATCGCGTGACCGGTCCACTTCACTGAGCCATCAGCCCAGTATCCAGTGACCCACGATTGAAGATCAACATCCTGTCCAGAAGCACTAGAGGCAGTGAATTTGGTATTCTTGGGAAAATATTTGGATTGAGGCCAGGGAACACCAAAGGTGGTTCCTGAGGTAAAGTCTGGCTTTTCACCTAACCAGTGGACTTTGGTAGACGAAGAGGAAGAGTTGCTAGGAGCAGTAAGGGCCTGGCCTGCAAAGGCAGCGAGTAAAAAGGAGTGGACGGCTTGTCGCAACATGACGACTACCAAGTGAAGATTAAGAATAAAAGTGATTACTTTGAGAGAATTGAGACCAATTGAGACAGATCTTTCAAGTGCTCTTATGTACAATGCCCTTGTGTCTTGACGCCATAGAGAACCACAATGAGAATATGGGTGCAATTTCGGGAGATATACCCTGTTCAGCTCAATGCAGTACCAGCAGCCATATCACGGCGTTCCTCCGCTGCACCTCGGGCTTCGGCAGAAAAGTCACCGAGTACGTCCCTGAATAGCATTGAGTTCGGACGATCGCAAAATGCACGAATGACCTGAACATTGCTGGGCATGACGCTAACAGTAAGCTGGCCGACAGGTGACAGAATAAATAGCAGTTGAAGAACATAAAACCCCTAGGTATTCTGTCACTCCAAGGTTAGGCGGAGAACTGATCGCAGATCATTGCCAGAAATGGATCATGGCGAGTCCTGCAATTTCCTAACGGTCTGCAATGCCAAGTGCCCCGCATGAATTGAATTGACATTTGCCTTTGAACGGACGGAATAATGATTCACGAGTACACATGTGTCCCTTGCATGATGCAACCTATGATGAGAATATGGCTATAGGTGATTCTAGGTTCGTCTGTTGGGGGTTGCGAATTGGGGGATCAGCGGTAAGATCTAAGGCCGATATGGCCGCAACTCAGGATCAATCTGAAAATCTACAACACGTAGAAACATCATCTCTACCTCAGGATTGCAGGAGTAGACTTCATGAACATTTGAGGATCAAATAACAAATAATTTTGGGACATTTAAAGTCGTGCGATGAAATTACAATGACACGCATTCACTCCTATTCATTCGGAAATCATCTATCTAAAATATCTACAATCGACATCAAAACTTCTCCATCACACAACGCCATTCCAGTTGTAGAATCAGATAATATAATTCAAGTAGAAGTATTCTTCTATCTTCACTCTAGGTTTACATGATCAGACCCCATGAGACCGGATCTATCCGAGGATAGTTCGATCGACGCATTGTCATCGCGTGGCGTGACAAGTACTTACCCTGCACCTTGACCGTCAAACGCCACGCAAATGACGAATCCATCAATTACTGAAGACAAAAAAGTTCCAATCAATGTCGCATAAGGATCATCGAATACCATAGATATCAGTATAATCATGCTCTTATCATCCTTCGTGAACAATGTTTCGCTGCGCAGATTACGCGGCTATTACACAGCCTCATCCTGCACGTACGGAGTTCCGTGTCTCACGTGATCTATCGCCCTTGACCTTGAACCTCTTTCTGTGAATATTGCAAATTATACTCGCAAAAGCAACGTTATTTGACAATGTCTTCTTCAAACAATCGTGATTCACCTCTTCCTCTATTAAAGACATGTCAAACATGTTTCTCGTTAAAAATTCGGTGCTCAAAGACTCAAGATTCCGACTCTTGCGATCGCTGTTTGCGGCTTGGGAAGACATGTATCTTCAACCAGGCCAGACGGCGGCAGAATGTGAACCGTCAAAGGTAAGAATTTTGATTTATTGTCTTTGAATGAAAAAGAATACTAATTATTGGTATTTCAGAGAAAAGTTGGATGTGAGATCAAGATCTGAACAATCATCCAAGTCGCCAACGAGCCCATATGAAAAAGCAACCTCGAGTAGCAAAGTACAGGAGATCTTCAACCGAGATGCATCATTTGATCCATTTGAAAGAGGAATCCTAACCTTTGAAGCGGGGAGAAACTTGATGGAAATTTTCAGGACCCGAATGGTTCCATACTTTCCATTTGTGTTATTTCCGGTCAATGCTTCAGTTGAGCAACTGAATGCAGAGCGACCATATGCTTGTCTTGCTGCACTCGCTGCTGCTTCGCATGGAGATGTCTCAACACAAAAGCCACTTGGAATTTTGTTCAAACAAATAGTTGCTGCCAAAATGATAGAAGGTGACTTTTGCCAGCTCGATCTGCTACAGGGCCTCCTCATCAATCTAGCCTGGTATGTACTTGGCACCCATTACATATCTGTCCGCTAAGAGTTGCAGGGCACACTATCAAGCAAAGCCAAAAAGATATATTCAGCATCTTCATCTAGCTACAAGTATAATAAGTGATCTACGGCTGGACAGACCCCGAAGAACTAAGTTATGGAGCTCTGAAGGTGGTAAAGATAAGAACAAGCCGGACTGGGGCCCAGACGAAATGCGGGCTCTCGCAGGAACATATTATCTATCTTCAAGGTAAGTAACTTGAAAGTAGATGAATAAACTGCTAATAATGTTAGCTCGTCCATCATCCTACAAAAAACACGCCAGTTCTTCTACACGCCTTATATCACTGCTTGCTGCGAGCACCTCGCCTCTTGGAACGAGTATCCGACAGATAAATACCTTTCGTATATGATCACAGTCCAGACACTAATCGAAGGAGTTGAAGACCTTGTCAGTAGCACTGCGTCAACAAATAATGGACTGCAGTTCTTTTCTGGGTGTGAAGGAATTTCACAAAAGTGCACTGAAATTAAGGAAACACTACCTTTTCCTTTGAGTGAGAGTCGTAAGTGATTTTGTGCCGTCAGTGAGATTGCTTGCTGATATCGATGCAGCACCTCTTCTACTTCAAATCCATATTCTTGAGCTTCTACTCAGCCAGTCATCACCGAGGGGTACATCCTTTGGTCTCGACAAGTTCAACAACCAATTTGAACACGAAAGCTCGCTCATAGACTGGTTATCGGCAAGCATGTCCGCAGCTCGCTCTCTCATCAGTGTAATCTTGGTTATGCCTCAAGGCGAAGAGATGTACATGTCAAATATGGGCTGGATCATGATGAACTGTGGTCTGAACCTAGCTGTTCGTCTTGACCTTGTCGCTGCGAGGGGAAGTATATCTGGATCGATGCAACATCTTCGTCGGTTTCTGGATATGCGACATACCCTTCGTCAACTCGTCTTGCGACTGGAAGCGACGCCAGGTCATGACGCTCCACCTGATCACCCGTTCTATGGTCTTGCGAAACGAATACGTCGGCTGGAGAATTGGTACCTTTCCCAGGCTGAGCATCAGACGCCAGATTCATCCGCATCGATAAGTCCTTCTATCAACGAACAGCAATTACTTACTATAGGTGGGGATGCTAGCGGTCTGCCTGTTGGCGCGTCAATGCCATTTACAGTTGGACCTTGGCCCATGAGCTCCGACTGGTATCAGAACCCAGACCTGGACATGGGCACTTTTCTTTTTGCAGATCCTCTAGAGTTTCCAATTAACTTGGGGTATGGCAACTAGATGTATTCTTTCTTCAGTAACAAATCAATTGATTACGTGGTTCTTGGTGTCAGCATCATCGCCCGTACGGAGTAAGATACGGACTAATACTCTTACTAAGTGGGCGATGTACGGAGTAAGTCGGACTATGGGACTGAGTGGACCCCAGAGGCGTCAAAGGCCCCTGGTAAACACCACGAAAGAATGGAATTGAG
This sequence comes from Fusarium burgessii, assembly GCA_002980515.1. Taxonomy (NCBI): domain Eukaryota; kingdom Fungi; phylum Ascomycota; class Sordariomycetes; order Hypocreales; family Nectriaceae; genus Fusarium; species Fusarium burgessii. The sequence continues at coordinate 83,667 of PVQA01000308.1, forward strand.
AAGGAATACTAGTTCATGGGATTGACTTCCATGTGGTATCTCATCTAAGCCTCAAACTACATGTCGTAATGGGATTGTTCGCCTTGGTCGAGGTTGACGAATGGTGCTTCAAGGATCAAGTATAAGAAGGGGCTGTACTCGCAACAACGGTATCCTGTATTCATCAGCAACAAAACGTTCCTCATTCATCATTTCCTTCACTTCTCAACATTTATTCAATAAAATAAAAATGCGTGGATCTGCCTTATCCTTTCTCTTGGTCGCCCTAGCCAATACCGCCGTCGCGAAAGATGACTGCATCAATAACGATATTCCCTTCCAAGCATGCGCTCCCATCGGCGCGTACTACCCTCCTCCTACTATAGACAAATCCTCAGGGACTTTCAAGAGCCTCATATCCCAGTTCACCAAGTCCTTTGACGACCTCATCAAGAACTCTGGCAGTGACAAATATGGCCCCATCACGCCCAACACTACGTCTTTCTCTGTGATTATCTTCGGAGGCGCTGAGTCCCTTCGAGATGACCCTGTCTTTTTCGAGTATCACTATACTTCCCCAAAAGATCAGGTCTCCAACGCGAATCTCACTTTGGATACCAAGTTTCCTCTGGGTGATGTTAGTATGATATTCACTGTTTATGCCTGGCTTGTCAAGATGGGTGAACAGTGGGAAACACCTATCACCAAGTACTTGCCTGAACTGGGTGAAGTGAACGTTGCTCTTGGCGTAAACTGGGAAGACATCACTATCGGTGCACTAGCAGGTCAAATGTCTGGACTTGGTCGAGAATGTACGTTAGTATCTCAAATGCCGAACATGAGCTAACAATGTGATAAAGCTGGAGCATGTGTCGTTGGTGAGCCTTGCGATTGGAAAGGTGAGTTACAAGACACCAGCTTCCCTTGTATGCTTGTGATGCTGATTTAACTATAGGTTTTCAACAGGCCTTTGCCAAGAAGACGCCATACTTCCTCCCGGATACCACTCCAGTTGTTTCTTACGCTGCTTTCCAGCTACTTGTCTTTGCCATGCAGCGAAGTGATGGTGGCGATTGGTCTTCCATTCTCGAGAGAACCCTTCTAACTCCATTGAACATGACTTCCAGTGGGACTCTGAGTCATGATAATGAAGACATATTCGCAATGAAGAGTCTTAATGCTTCATTGGTTGGAGAACCAGGGTATGCTGATCACTAAAAGCCAAGATTCATTGCTAATCGTGACAGTGCCCTATCATTTGTCAGCTCCGCCAGGGATCTCGCTCGCGCAGGACACTCCATTCTTGCCTCAGATATTCTTTCACCGGCTGTTACCCGTCGCTGGCTTCACCCCAATGTCGATACTTCCAATCTTCGAAACGGCGTGGGTCGACCTTGGGAAGTTTATCGAGCTGGTAATGCCATCTCTCCCATCGTCGATGCCCTGACGAAAAGCGGTACTATCGGTAAATACGCCAGCTATTTTGGTCTCACTACCGACTTCAACGTGGGATTTGCTATTCTGGCTCATGACAGAAGTGTTGAAGACCGCAAGCTTGACCTCAACGTCCACGCCGATATCGTCAGTGAGGTGCTCGGCTACCTACAAGCCATTGCCGCCAAAGAACTTGAAGCTCGATACGCTGGTCTGTACTCTGACAATATCGCTGAAGCTATATTTAACACCACTGATAATGGTCGTGGTCTTGAAGTCCAGAAACTCGTCGTCGATGGAGTGAACATCAACAGACAGACAGCCCAGAAGCTCGGTATTCAGACTGATGATCTGGACTTCAGAATCTACCCAACCAATGTTCAAGATAAAACCAGACACCAGTTCATCGCAGTCTTTCAGGACAAGAATGCTCCCATCGATATGGGAACACCTACATGTATTACTTGGCAGGAGATTGGGGCTGACGCTGAGATGAGCTTTGTTTTTGAGCTGGGTAAGAATGGCGAGATCATTGGAGTAGAGATCCCTCGGTTCAACATCAAGATGGAGCGAATGGAATAGTCCTGTGCTTTCGAGCTCAGTAATTCATCATCGAGCGACAGGCTCTGTATAGTCTACATTTTTCTTCACAATTATTGATTCGCCACAGAGATAGCTCGATGAAACATCAAGGGACTACCAATTCTTTTAGCGGGGCTGTTGCCTAGCGTGAACACCGTGAATGTCAGCAAATGCGGGCAAAGCGGCAACGAACGACAGTAAATAAACGCTGGAAGAACCATTACAAGTATTTGACTGTCCTTTAGTGCATTGATCAAAACACTTGAAAATGGCTTCTTCAGCTCCAAAAGTCGCGCCACCTGAGCGTCGTGATCCTCTTGACGTTATCGACAAACAGGCTGATGAGATCGTGGCACTCATCAAGAAGAGCAAGCACTTCATTGTTTTCACAGGCGCAGGCGTTTCGACTTCCGCTGGTAACTTACTCGTTTACTCGGCTGGATCAAATCTGGATACTGATATGGGCAGGTATCCCCGATTTTCGCGGACCTGAAGGCGCCTGGACACTCAGAGCCCAAGGAAGAGCTCGCACGGGCAAGGCAACCAGCACGCTTCAAGCCATCCCGACACCAACGCACATGGCGCTGGTAAAGCTGCAGAACCAAGGGGTCTTGAGGTATCTCGTTAGTCAGAACTGTGACGGACTACACAGGAGGAGTGGCATTTGGAGAGTAAGCGATTGTCCATAGGCTCTTGGCCGTCCGAACTGACCGCAACAGGATCGCATTTCGGAACTTCATGGAAACAGTAATCGCGAATGCTGCAAAGAATGTGGCAAGGAGTACATACGAGGTGAGACAATTATGACTAGGAAGTATGTTCTTTGCTGAGTTGTCGCAGATTTCCGTGCTGTCGCAAGCTATGAAAAGTCAGTGCATGATCACCGAACAGGCCGGAAGTGTACTGCATGCGGAGGAAACCTTCTCGATACCATCATAAACTTTGGAGAATTCTTACCCGAAGAGCCACTAAAGCTTGCCCGAAGTCATGCCAAGAAAGCTGATCTCTGCCTTGCGCTCGGATCATCACTCAGTGTGCCTCCAGCCAGCGGCATTCCCGAAGCATGCGGAAAGAGTCGCAAGAGCAAGCTCATTATCTGCAACCTGCAAGAGACTTTTATGGAAGGTCTTGCAGATATGCATGTATGGGCCGAGTCAGATGTTTTGATGACGAGAGTAATGGATAAGTTGGGATATAGCATTCCAAGCTTCATTCTGAAGCGCAGACTTGTGATCAAGACTGAGAGGGATGCGCATAACCGGCAGGTGATTACGCTGACGGGCGTTGATAATGATGGCACGCCAGTCACATATCTCCAATCTGTCAAACTTGAGGACAGCAGACGTATAGTCAGATCTGAGCCGTTTTCTTTTGTTTTCCGAGAAGGTCTGGAAGCTAAGGCCGAGGTAAAATTTGTGTTGGAGTTCATGGGCCATTACAACGAGCCCAATGTGGTTATTGACTACACTGTTTCAGAGGAAGAGGGCTCAGAGACGGTGTATGATCTTTCGTATGACCCGAGTACGGGAGATTGGGTCATCATGCGATGACACCGCCATCTTCCACTAGCATTTGTTATCACATCATAGCTCTGGATACTGACTGTTGGTTCTATCTGTCTTTACATTGTAGTTGAGAAAGTTTGACTGGAGGACGCTTTCTTTAGCTCTTACCGGTTCAGCCATCAATATTTTTGGGATGTGCTTTGAATGGACCACTCTGCGCAATTTGCTGCCTAGGCTAAAACATGGGCTCATCTCAGAGCAAACCAACAAGAGTACTATTTTTGCGGACTATTAAGGATAGGCATAGTTGGGCCCGATAAGTGATAGAAAAAGTGTCGGGAATCCTGGTTGCGAAGAACGATATAAGTTGGTTCTGTAAACTTTTGAAAAGCTCTCCCATCTACTCCTCTACACCTACAAGCAGCTAAATCACACTCATATATTATCAAAATTTCCTTTCTCACGATGCCCGAGTAATTTCCATCTTTTGAGTAGTGAAGAAACAATGAGGAGTTCCCTAGAATGACTGATGCGACCCGAAGGCTGCTCTGGTACATAAAAGGCCCTTTGGAGACAAATCTCGTTGTGACAGATCAAGCCAACGTTCGTGGTGGTCCACGAGAGCCCTATGCCCAGGAATCACCTGAAGACGTCCGCTGGCACCCGATTTCGGAAGAGCCATTGATGACGCCGAAGATCTCATCGATTACGGTGCACATTAGTGAGATTCGTGACTTGCCTGGTGATTGGAGTAATACCACCGACATGTGCATCCCGACTACGACTTTTTGCGTCTTTGAAGGCAACGTTGATGACAGTATTCTGATCCGTTGCTGTGGCAAGGATCATCCTAAGGAGCACGAACCATTGTTGGTAAAGGCATCATAGAAGCCCTTATGTTACTGTGCATGACTATGTCAACGCAATTCATCCCTGAGTTCTAAGTTAACGCAACAAAATTCTGCGGTATTATGAAACTATTCTCCCCTTAAATAATGCAAGGAAAATTAAATAGGTGGTTAGCTATCTTGCGTTAAACTCAATCAAGTTGGAAGAACAAGATTGGATGGGAACTCGACCGCTTCCTCGTCCAGAGGACACCCCGCAAGTTGACCCCAATTGGTTTGAGATTGCCATGCATGAGTAATTCGGTGTAGACTGGAGCATCGGGACAACCGTGGATGTCGGTAGTGGACCACCATCTTCCCCTTCATAGGTGACAGATAGCTGCAGTGTTATACTAGGATAAATCAAATACACTGCGCCACATTTGTCATTGCATTCTGAACATTGGCGAGAAAGTGAAAGGGAATGTCGTTTCGATTCTCTAGACTATTTGGCTAAGCTGAGGAAATAATTACTTTTAAGCGCCGTGGCTTGCTTTGCATACGCGCCGAACTCTTTGTTGAAGATCTTATCGATACGTGCAATCACAGCCATCGTTACAAGGCTAATGACCCTGCGCCTCGTTTCAATATATGCATGTTGGTTCACTACATGCAACCCAACAGCTCGCCTTTAGCTGATAAACTGATTGTTACTTATCGCTTGCGAACCTCATAAATGAATCATCTTCTCCCCGTTCTTTCGTAATTCCTTTCAACACACCAATCTTGCCACAGTCATTTCTAAGTATTTCTGCCACTCTGCCTCAATCTGGTCACAATGACTTCAGCCCTCTGGGATCCAGCGAACTTGCTACAAGTTACCGATAGCCTCAGAGATCACTCGGGAAAGATCAATTGCATCGGGATTACAAGATACAATGCCCGATGCAAATGGACTATCGAGGAACCAGCTCTTTCGGAAATCCGTCCGTTACTCAAGAGGATGTCGCTAAACCTTCCGGAATATGTTACAACGCAAACGCTGCGACAGTTAGCGCAGCTATGCCTATGCCCCAGTTACCACTCCAATCAAGTGCAAAGCTTCGTTAGTCACTGGATGGCTGTCGTAAAGGATGCAGTGCAGCACCAGAAGAACATAGCGATGCGAACCGAAGTTGAGGCTCATGAGAAACCTGATCCTTCGCAGCAGCACATGAAAGAACACTTGGTCCAACTAGAGAAGAGCCTGGCGGTAGCAAAGGAGGCGTATACTCAGGTGCGAGATCAGCGCGAAAGAGACGTCTCAGAGCTACAAAATGAGCTGATATGTGTACGGGAGGAACTCGAAGAAAGCGAAAGGCGTAACAGCGCCGTGGAAGAAGGAATATTGGATGCCAGAAAGCACCGCCAAATCCTGGAGGATCAACTAGAAGAGGAGGTCACCATGTGCCAGAGGCTCGACAAGGAAAACATCCAATTAGAGGCAAGGCTGGCCAATTCTCAGCAACAGCTGGAAGCATACACTTCCGTTCAAGAACAGAACGATGACTTGAGAGCTCAAGTCACGGCCATAAGCGAGAAGCTGGAACAGCAGGCTCGCATGCTACAGGATGCTATTCTGAAAGCCCAGACGGCCAAACAGCAGCTTGCAGATGAAAAGGCGACGAAAGAGTCCATGGTAAAACAATACAAGGCTCAAAATGACACGCATGAGGCTAAGATTGCCGGACTCAAGAGCCGCGTGGAGGAGTTGGAGCAGTCAGTATCTCGGTTGAAAGCAAGTATCAAGGCTTGTTGGTGGCATAGACTACGGGCGTGGATGGCAAGGTCTGGGAAGAAGAAAGGATCAGGACCTTGGATAAGCATCACCGATGAGACATCTGAAGAGGTTGTTCTTAAGACATACGCTTGAGAATGACATACCATAGGAACATTGCTCAAGGCTGCTGCTTCACAGATTGTTATTGTTTAACGAATTTGGGAATATGGATGGATGTACATACTGGAGATGACTGAATTTTCACAAGCTGACTTACTGGCGAGGCCGCAAAAGCATGCTTGGAGACGCTAAATCGTGATATGAAACACATGATGATTGATCCCTCATGATGGAAAAAAATGCCTGGCCAAGTATCTTTGCTACCTACGATCCAAGTCAGAAGTCTTCGTCCATTCCCCTCCGCATGTACAATCTGGGGGATATGCAGCTTTAAAAATAGACTTAAAAAGCATCTTCAGTTCTATTGGGGCGCCTTGATTCAACTCCGCCCCCAATTTGAAAGCGGACCTTAAAGCCCCGAAATTTTGCTGGAGAATCAAGATTGCGGGACGGGCCTAGACGCACGGATTGGACCGCATCGACATCCTGGTAATGGATCAGCACCCCCAGATCCCACTTCCCGATCATGCTCGGCGAACCGTCCGGAATGAGAAGTCAGATGTTCTTCTAATCAATGCACTTGGACGATATGGGAAGGTTACTCAAGCTCCACGGAAGACTGAGCTTGTGAGCACATGAACTGTTCATGCTCTGAAAGGTCCTTGAGGATGCGAGTAGTATAAAGATTGCATCTGGGCCCATCTATTGGGGATTCAGCAGTGGCTACTTACCTCAGTTTAAATTATGGTTTCTTGGAATAACATCTTCACTCTGGCCCTTGGCCTTATTGGCTCAGCTCGTGCATACACCAATCCCATCAGAAACCCAGGTGGTGGTGATCCTCAGATTACCTATACCGGAGGTTACTACTACCTTATCTCGACAGAGTGGACAAACCTCCAGCTCTCTCGAGCCACCACTATTGAGGGTCTCAAGACTGCTACACCCAAGGTCATCTACACAGACTCTGATCCCTCACGATCATCCAACGTCTGGGCACCTGAGTTGCACTACCTTGGTGGAAAGTGGTATATCTACTACACCGCTGGAAAGGCTGAAGACCTTACCGGTCAACGGTCTCATGTCATCAAAGGTAAATTTCCATAACCTTTACAGCAAGTCGTCGAGCTAACCGCTGTCCAGGTGGCGCTACTCCTTGGGATAGCTGGTCGTACGGAGCCAAGCTCTCAGATGATTGGGGCATTGACGGCACCATTCTTCGCACCAACCAATTCGGCAACTTCTTTGTCTACTCATGCATGACTGGCGTTCAATATCAATCGACTTGTATCCGCAAACTCGGCTCTGACTTCATGTCCGTCGGTGCTCTCAGCATCATCTCCCAACCCGACCAAAGCTGGGAAAAGAGCGGAACACCTGTCCAAGAGGGACCCAACGCTTTGTATTTCGGCGGCAAAACATACATCTCCTACTCAGCCAACTACTGCTGGACCCCAGATTATTGCGTTGCTCTGCTTGAATGGGACGGCAAGACTGATCCAGCCAAGGCCTCTGCATGGAAGAAGTCCAATGGCTGTGTTTTGAAGAGCGCAAACGGAAGCTATGGAACTGGCCATAACAGCTTCTTCCAGAGTCCCGATGGAAAGCAAACTTTCATCACGTTCCACGCTACTTCTAACAAGAATGGTGCTTGTGATGACACGAGATATGCTATGACTCAGCCATTGACTGCCAATGCTGATGGCTCGCCTAACTTTGGATCTGTACAACCTTTCTCTCGTCAGTTTGCTGAACCATCTAGATAAGCCCTTTCCTAAGGGAAGGTGTTATTATTTTATGAGGCGTAGGGTCGTGACGATTCCAGATCGGAAGCCAAACTGGGAGACTTGATCGAAATACAATAATGAGGTTAGGATGTCTTATGACATAAAGATCAATTTGTATGAAACGAGGGTTTTTTTTTTTAGGAAGAACTGAAGGAAGCTGCCCCATTGCAACCCTAAACCTTGCGGTAGGCCAACACTAAGAAAAAGCGCAGGGGCTCAATGGACAAGGACCCAAGGGACCGGCAAAAAGCGACCAGAACTATTAGTCCCAAGAAGTGAGGTGGTTGGCGCTTTGGTCAATGCTACATAGCTTATCTATAATACCACCCCTCCTAAATACCCCTCCTACGCTTAGGGCACGTCTGTTATGCTCGTAGCTTCGCATGAGAATCTGGGCACGGACCTGAGTACGTTAGAGTTTGTCCTCGCAGGCAGTGGCCAGAATAGATAGAGGTGCGCTGGCACCCATCATTTAGACCGACTTTACCTTAATGCAAGCTTTTTGCAGTCCCCCAATACACCTCACATTCAAACAAAGTGTCTCAAGGAACGGCACAGCCCAGTTTCCAGTCTTCCCTTAGCCAGCATGCCTATTCAATCAAGGTGGTCTACTCCGACCCCTCGAATTTCTTTACCCACCTGGGTCTTTGCGGAGAAAGAATCCCGCCAACTCGACAACAAGGCAATCTTTGTAGATGCCGAAGATCCAAGGAATACTCTGACGTTTGCTGAATTCCAGCTATACTCAAAGCGGGTGGCCCTAGGTCTACGTCGCCTGGGTGTCAAGCCCGGGGATCGAGTCTTGGTGTTCAGTGAGAATGGAATTTTTGTGCCCTGCCTCTTCTTTGGAGTTGTCATGGCCGGTGCCATATTTTCTGGTGCAACTCCGTCATCTACTGCCCTGGAGCTCACATACCAGCTGCAAGACAGTGGAGCAACAGCCCTCATTGCTAGCACAAACCTGATCAACATCGCCATTGAGGCTGCACGCAATGTAGACTTACCTCGTCATCATGTCTTTCATGTTCACTCTCTGAATACGGAGGAGAGCATCGCCCCTCACAACGACATACGTTCTTGGACTGAAATACTTGCCTCAGCCCATGACGCCCAGGATTTCACTTGGTATGAACCATCAGACCCCGAAACCGCCACCTGCTGTCTCAACTACAGCTCGGGGACTACCGGCAGAGCCAAGGGCGTACAGGTCACACATTTCTCCTATGTCGCCAACGGCGAAGCACATCTGCTCCTTCATAGACTCCAGAAGGAAGCCTTGAATGAGCCCTATAGTGGCCGCGCTCTTTGCTTTCTTCCTCTCAATCACGTCGCAGCACAAACAACCTTCATAGCCAATTGTCCAAAGATGGGTGTCCAGACATATATAATGTCGCGATACAGCTTTGACGGTATGCTTCGTCACGTCAAGGACTTTCAGATTACCGAACTGATGGCTGCTCCGCCGATTATCTCGTCCCTCGTGGCGAACTTGAGCTTGATCGGAGATAGCCTCGACAGCATCAAATACGTCACCTGCGGAACTGCACCATTGCCCCCTTCCTTAGCAGAAAGAGGTAGCAATCTCTTCAAAGACCCTCGTGTCATGATTCGTCAATGCTGGGGAATGACAGAGTTGACGTGTATGGGCACAATGAGCGATCCTCGACTAGTTGCCTCACCAGGATCTGTTGGAGAGACAGCGCCAAACTCTGTTGTTAAACTGATGGATGGAGATAAAGAGATCACAGCAGCTTACCAACGTGGTGAGCTCTGGTTCAGCAGCCCCACACTCATGGCAGGATACTGGCGTAATTCTGAGGCAACAAAGGAGACCATCGTGGAGCAAGATGGTATGCGGTGGCTCAAGACAGGGGACATTGCCTACTTTGACTCGTGGGGGCCTGGCGCTAACGTCTACATCGTGGATCGTTGCAAGGAGATTCTCAAGGTAAAGGGATATCAAGTCGCACCCGCCGAGCTTGAAGCAATTCTCGCCACTCACCCGAATATCATTGACAGCGGTGTCATTGGCGTCAATACCAACGGATTGGAGGTGCCTAGAGCGTATGTAGTGAAACGCCCCGGCACGACAGTTACGTCTGAGAACATCATGAGTTGGATGGAAAGTAAAGTTGCGCCTTACAAGCGCCTGCATGGTGGCATATTCTTTGTCGATGTCATCCCTAGGAGCCAGGTCAGTTTTGAAAGATGAGTGCCCGAGCTGTACAAATCTAATTAATCATTCTAGTCTGGCAAAATTCTGCGTCGACTCCTGCGGTCTACTACCATTACGGAGTCGCCTTTGCCAACACCTCTAAAGGCAAAACTGTCGTAGAACCTTGTATGCCAGAAGAGATTGGCTGGTTCTTGTTTTGGGATATTTTAGATTGAGCATCGTATGCCAGACTTGTTTCGTAACTCAGAAGTCGACTAGCGACTTTGAGAAGAATATAGAGCTATTTCCTGGTATTGGCTGCGCATAAAAGACTCCACGCCATGCTAAATCTGATGGTCTCGGCTTTATCAAATTCGACGGTGACTACCCTACCACAACACTCGAGGACCATACAATTCTCTGTTCTCTTGAAACTTAGATAAGACCCCTGAATTAAATGAGGTATTTTAAAAATAACAAGTGCATGAACAGTCGTGGAATGGTTCTATATATGCGAGACTGCATGAGCTTTTCCCCCACAGGACACAGACACAATTGGACGTCAATGTGAAATTTCTTTTTAATTTTTTTTGACTTTTTTTTATTATTTAGCTTTCAATCATACAGGATGGTCTTTAGCTTCTAACTTTTTTCTCAGAAGTTTAAACTATATAACCTCTAGACTATCATATCAATGGTCATGTGCCAGTATAAGGTTTACGTGCCTCCGTGGCGGTCAATGTGAAATGCACTAAAAGACTGACGGTATACTAAAAGCCGGCTACTTTTTGTACATAGCCTTTGCATAACATCCTTGCTTCCCCTAGCTCAGTTTTCATACAGCCACTGCTCGAGCGTATTTAGAGTTTCACACTCGTTCGTATAACAGACGAATTTGTTAGTCGATGGAACTTTTTTCCCGCTTCCACGAATACACTAGAAATTGGATTAGATGATCAACATGTGTCTCGGAACTTGGAACTAATATTCGCTTCATACGTTGCATCATTGCCCCTGTACCCTCCAAGTTGTCATGGCCAGTATAAGCTTTGAGCCAGAGGTGACAGTTGCAAGCCCCTGCACTCTCGTATATGCAGTTTTGGTCTTAGTGTTAGGTCTGAAACGGGCCGCGCCGGACTTTGAGCAAGGTCTTGTGACTTGTAATTGAGGTATTTTCCTCCAATGAGACTTAGTCTTATCAAACACCGTCCATCACTCACATTGCCAATAGAGTTCTCAAGAATGAGGTGCGCCGACTAGCCGACTAGTTTGGTCTCAATGCTACTGTTGTAATTGCCGTCTCACCTGCATATAATGACATTTCATGCCAGAAAGTCTAAACTCACAAGCTTGTAGAATCATAAGAATATGACTTAAACCCCTAGAACTCTTTAAGTACGACTGGGCTTGCCTTGATCCTGCCTTCTTTTGACAAACTCGGATGTTCTTTTTGGACTCCCTAGCATTCACGAAATCCATAGCACATCACAGTCAGCATGATCCCCATCAATCTTCCCCAGAGCGCCGACGACAATGCCCGTCTTAACGCTCTCGTTGCCCATGTGAGAAAAAACTCCCCCTTCTATGCCGAACTTTACAGTGGACTACCTGAGGGTGTAATCACTCTCACTCAGCTTCCTTTGGTAGACCAGACCCGCTACTGGGCATCCTATCATGAGTCCGACCGTTCTGTCATGACGAGATGTCAGGACGATGGCGTTGTACTCAAGACCGGCGGTGAGCTGGGATATCCCCTTGGCTCTAAATCAAATCACTAATTGAACATCTCGACCAGGCACTACGGGTATTCCAAAGTTCACAAGCTACTCTCAAATAGACTTGCTTCGCACTGCCTCCCTGTTGGCTGAAGGGCTTCTGCATGCAGGGCTACGTGCAGGTGATAGAGTGGCAAATCTCTTCTATGCTGGTGATCTCTACGGTTCCTTTCTTCTCCACATCCTCAGCATCATATCCCTACCTATCCCTGCTGTCCAGATACCGATTGGTGGTTTAATGCCACCAGCATCAACTGCACAACTCTTGAGGACTTGCCGCGTGACAGCCGTTCTGTCCACTGTCACGTCGCTGGTTCGGCTAGCGTCTTACTGCCGCCCGCTCAAAGAGAAGTTTCCCGCCGTCAAGGCTGTCATGTTTGGCGGGGAGCCAATGTTTGATGACCAAGTCGCTGCTGTGAGCTATCTCTTCCCCAACGCAACTGTACGCAGCTGCATATACGGGTCCATCGACGCTGGCGTGTTGGCTGTCTCTGCTAGAGCTGCGAACCCAGCTGATCACGTTGTTCTCTCTGCCACTGCCATTATTGAGATCCTAGTGGACCAAGATGGTGTTCTCACCCCAACTGAGGAACCTTCAACACCTGGAACCCTCGTTGCAACCAATTTGATGCGAGACTTGACACCCATGATTCGCTATCCAACCGGAGATCGAGCTGAGTGGGTCGATAAGTCTGCGGGAATTTTCAGGCTTCTGGGACGAAGTGAATTTGCTGTGCGACTGGGTCCAGTCTCTTTCGACATCCCTCACTTGCGTCAACTAGTGCGAGCAGCTTTAAAGACGGTCACTATTGATGCTTTTCAGGTAACAACTTTTCGCGAAGATGCAAAGGATGGTATGGAGATAGCAATTGACCCAGCAGGGCCTCCACCAGCAGGCTCCGAGGAGGCCATTATTGAGATGCTGAACCAGCAAAGGCCCATGTTTAAAGAGCATGTGGGGATGGGCTTGATCGCTCCTGCGAGGATCAGTTTCAAATCCATGAAGGATATGAGAATAAATCCTGCTAGTGGTAAACTCGCTGAAATGGTTGATCTAAGACTAGTCACAGCATAAGTTATTGTAGTTTTATGTAGTTTTTAGAAATATTTGCAATGTTTAGGATTATATTAGTGTAGTTTATAGTCATTCTTATTACATTTTACGAGTATTTATGAGAATTGAGTTAAGTCACCTGAAGTAGTCAAGCAAAATAGAAATACCCTTTTTGCAGGAAATCTGATCAACCCCGAAACGCAAGGTCCCCGCGAGACCCCCAAAAACTCTACAACCTACACTACTCGGAGTTGATGGCTTTACACGCCTTCGAAAACTGATTCATGCAAAGATAACCTCTGGTTGTCACCGCTCCTGGAGATATGTGCATAAATGGATAGTGTCCGTTCCAGCGTTGCATGAGCGCTTGGGTCATCTTCTGCAAGGAAGGCCCCTGTTGTTTGTCATTCCACATGAAAGCGCAGATCTCCCGGGACCCTTAGATATGCGGTGATTACCTGAACCTTGCTGCTGCTTTGTTCACGCCCGTCTTTGCCCGTCCATGCTTGCCATGATAGCCGGTCCCACGGGCCCCACGGGCCCCACGAAACATGGTGAGCAAATATCGGTGCAAGCATCATCCGCCATTGCTGAACTCAAAGTCAGAGCACAATGTTGATTAACATCTAGGCTTATGATATTAGCGTGATATATCAAGCCAAAACATCGAGTTCAGAATTGCGTCTTTACGAACTAACCAACTTTTCTATCAAAAAAGTCAACTTTTGTTCTATTTATTATCGAACCATCATGGGCCAACTCTATCATCTTGATAAGCCAAGTGCTCTGAATCAAACAGAGCTGATTGAAATTCAAAACCCACCTGTCAATGGTAAACTCGATGTTAACGATATTCGTCAGGCAATTCCAAAACACTGTTTCAGTCCTTCATTGGGACTCACATCCTGGTATATTATTCGCGACATTTCTATCATACTATTCTTGTTCTTTGTCGAAACAAACATCCCGCAAATTGACAGCGCTGTAATTCGCTGGGCCCTTTGGCTTTTCGCCGGATTTATACAGGGTTTGGTCTTTACGGGCGTTTGGATTCTGGCCCATGAGTGTGGCCATGGAGCTCTCTTTAAATCCCGAGTATTGAATGACTCTGTCGGTTTCATATTGCACTCTTTCCTCTTGGTGCCCTTTTTCTCCTGGAAGTTCAGCCATTCTCGCCACCATCGTTTCGCAAACCATATGGAAAAGGATACGGCATTTGTGCCTGATACAAACAAACAATCAACTTGGCGCTGCAAGGCTTCCCATCTTTTTGATGTTGCAGAAGACAGCCCTATCCTGGCACTTGTCAGTCTTGCTGGACACCAAATCCTCGGTTGGCAGATGTATATGATGTTCTATATCACCTCTGGCGCCAAAAGTGGCCTGACAAAGACAAATCGGTTCTTCCAGAGTCACTATGATCCTCGAAGTGGAATTTTCTCCCTACAAGAGCGTTCTTATGTTCTCATATCAAACTTGGGACTCCTTGCGATGCTCTTGGCTCTTTGGTATGCTGCACAGACTATGGGATACTCCTTTGTTCTTCTTGCCTACGGCATCCCCTATTTATGGGTGAATCATTGGATAGGTAAGAGATCTTACATCCCGTTTTTCATTATTATCCTAATCCAATGTAGTTGCAATCACCTTTTTGCATCACACGCATGAGTCAGTGCCTCACTACAAGCCATCAACATGGAACTACCTGGACGGCGCATTGTCTACAGTCGATAGGGATTTCGGGTTTATCGGTCGTCATCTTTTCCATGGCATAATCGAGTTCCATGTCATTCACCACCTATTTCCGTAAGTCAGAGAACACTACGTCCAACCCTTTTGATCCGTTTGGCCTGCTCATATACTGATATTTCTAGGCGGATTCCATTCTACTATGCTGAAGAAGCAACAGAGGCTGCTAAACGCATACTTGGTAACAGATATGTGCGTGACTCTCGACCATTTCATGCAAGTTTATGGAAAACGTTCAATAAGTGTATTATAGTTGAAGAAAGCAAAGACAAACCTGGGAATATGGAGTGGCAAGAGTGATTATGGATGCACCCTGATGCCTCTTTATTCTTGTTTCCCTTTTCCCTCAACATGTTATTTACTTGACTTCTGTTGAGACTTGAGGCGTGCTGTGTGCATCCCCCACGTCAAGAATAAGATATGCTTAGGATTTCTAGTCCATGTGCTTGGGTAACTTGTTTGACTTGACCTGCGAGAGCCAGAACTCTCTGCTGTAGATAGTTCTCTGATAATCCGAATGAGAATGTTGAGTGTTTCAATTCTTCCATGTTTCCTCTCATGGCCAGAGATCTGCTGCAATCTGACGTAGATGTGTCTTGGAAGTCTCCTCTAATCAGCCAGTACATGCTCATCTTGTCATAAGGCTCAAGGATCTATCCGCTTCCGTCGGCTCGTTTCACAGAGCCGTTATTGTTACACCGCTTAATTACAAGACGGCTATTTCTCAAAGTATATGTTGACTAGACTTAGACACTTCGGACATGGCGTGACCCAAGAGGCCAAGGCTGCAGCTAACTGCAACATAGAGTTTACCCTATTGATAACGATTTATGGGCATTAAAGTGCAACTACCGATAGGCTCGTGCGTAAATGTCTACGAGTCAAGTGCAACAACTTGCATGAAGATCCTACCTTTTATGTCGAGAACTATTGTTCATAGCTACAGTGGGGGGGCAGCTACTTGGCGCAACTTCTTATCTATACTATGGTTTGTGTTGCTTCATGCACCCCTGTCTTTCTTGAGCGATTTATCTCATGGGGTATGGGGTATGCATATGAGGTGAACACGAATATTGGTTAGCAGGTCATTCTGTATGTGGGATGTAACGTTTCTTCATATGTCTATGCAAAAATATCAAGTCTAGATCTAATTGTTCAAATGAAGAGTAGGGCACAGCCACGTTTCTTTTCTTGTCTCCTCAGTTGACGGTTTGCAATCCCTGATAGTGCTGCTAGTGCAAGCGATATGATTTTCGCTTAGCTTTCTCTGATAGAGCCAATATACAAGACTGTCGAAGATTCTTCAAAGCAGAAGGTATCATTTTGGCTTTCGCTTCCCCGGAAATGAAACAGAATCACAATAAAAACATGCATGGATGTACTGCGTTGTGTGTCAAAGCGGTGTGATAGATTGAAACAAACTTTACTATTTCTGCAGTTAGTACTGGGATTCCCCAGCTCTTATCTATAGCGTTTCGCTTTATCCAAATCCATGCAAAAAAGCCCTCACTATCTGAGAATGCTTTGATCTTGCTGACGTAGCTCGGACTAAGCCCGTGGGTTAAGTCGGATGGACAACTGAGACATTTTCGTGTAAGCGTGCCGCTGAACCTAAAGCACGCAGATCCCATAGCTTTCAAGTCAACTGAAGTTGACTCCTTGTTTAAACGATACAAGTTGGCTGGAGTAATGGTTTATAAGGATTGACTGGGCCCCGAGGCGTATTGCTTTTTCTTTCCAGTCTCACACATCCTTTGAACAGGACTTTGAACCTTAGCAATCATGTTTCTGGTACTATTAGCAGTTGCCTCTTTTCTCCTTCTCAGTTCCTATACTTTAAATGTAGTCAAGGCAATTCGCTCCCCGTTGAGCAAGATACCAGGACCTTGGTATGCCCCTTTGACAACACTCCATCTACGATACCTCTTCTCCACTGGTGAGATTTGGAAACTCGTAGAGGCGAGCCACCCCAAGTATGGCCCAATTGTTCGTCTCGGCCCAAGGCAGGTTTGGGTTGCCGATAAAGAATCCCTAAAGCAAATCCTATCAACTATTGATCTGCCCAAAGTCGCAATGTATGCCGAGATTTCTCGAGATAAATTTAGCCCTGGTCTTTTTGGCGAGATGTAAGTCCAAGACTTCTCTTTGTGATTAATCTAGTTTTTTTTTTTTTTTTTT
>PVQA01000309.1:0-40046 GCA_002980515.1 Fusarium burgessii
ATATTCGCGTTCGGGTCGCCAGGCTTAGGCCTATTGCGGTTGACCAGGTTAAGGTTGTGAAGGATCGAGTAAAGTGTCTCGATACGAGGAAGGGTAATATTCGAGTCTCTGGCCAATTTGACGGGCGAACCTAGGTACGTCTCAACCTCCATAGGTCTTCGAGCAACGTAATCCTGCCACATAATGCTCTCTCCGGAAGCTTTGGACATTTCGTCGATCGTCTTCTGCTTAAAATCGGGCTCAAATTTGCATCCGTTAGCATCGGCCAGGCGAAGCAACTCGTCAATGACCTCCGATACCATGTCCTTAACGCCAACCTTTTCTAACAGCGAGGCATGGTTGGGAGTTTCGAAGATAACGCTAATTGGATGGAACGCAATCGGACTGCAATTGTTAGTTGGGTGAGTATAAAGGGGGTGAGATGGGAGACAAACCCTATCACTCTTTCATATTGCTGCTGGCGGATATTTGGGGATACTTTGCAATCCACTTGACCAGAACTAAGTGTCATTGCTAACGCTTGTGCCATGTCCTCCTGAATAGTTTGGGGGATATTGTTCGGGTTGTTAGCAGGACCAATCCAGATATCTGCTGGACCCTTGTGTTCGAATTCACTCTGCCCGAGTTGTGTAAGCTCAGCACCTGAAACAAGTGATAGGACAACATTGGTAGGAAATCGCTCCTCCAAAGCAGCTTCGACTCCAAGAGTATGTGTTGTGTTGATGATAATGCACGTATGTTGAGGAGTGACGACCGAGTCAATGACGGAGGCCAAATCGTAAACATCGGGTAACGCTTTGACACAAAGTACGACATAATCGAAAGGACCGTCTCGAGCGCTCGCGGCATCCTCGGGGTTTCGAACAACTTCAATCGTTATATCAGCATGTTGAACGGAACCAAGGGAATAATTGAGCTTTACCGTGTCGAGGCTTAAACCTTTCGTTGCCAAATATGGGAGACCTTCAAATATCAGTCAGCATGTGGTTCGAGCCAGAGCAGCCTTGATTCACATACTTGAACGAGATTCCGTATTGTGCCACATGCTCGTACCCAGACTTCCAAACGAGCGTCACATCACACGCATTTGTGGCCTGCAGTCGCCATGATAGAAACGCGGACACAGGATTGCCTCCCACTGAACAAACTGACATTAGCTCGCTGTTGGCCATGATGAGCGACGAGTGGGACTGCACGAGCAACCGTCCTGACGGTTGACGTGAGGATTTAAGACAAACGAGTGAATAGTGAATAAAAGACAGTAAGATGAAGAGAGATTGTGTCAACTGATGAGGGATTGGAAGAGACCAGCTGATTTGAAATGATGCGACCGCCCACCTCTGGTTTCTGCGTGAACTGGCACAAGGTATGAAGGGAGAATTGTAAGAGAAGAGACGACAAACCTGATAGAATCTTGAGCCGGGGCGATACAGGCGCCATAATGTCTGGCGGATCCTAATGTGGAATAGTGGCCTGGGCCAGTCTGAGGGTGTAGCGGAGCGGTTTCTAACAACGGACCCGTAGTCTTGGGGCGTATATTGGGTACCACAACACAACTAGATCGAGACTGATGGAAGTACCTCACTCAGTAAGGATAGCTCAAATCGACGATTGTTACTGTTTCTTGTGGGCAGTAATGCGGGTGACGAGGATAGCTCAGCTCAGTTGTGCATATAGCGGCTCGGGAGAAGGAAGTTATCGAATGGGATCGAGGCCAGCGAGGCGTCGGTGGGCGAGAAGACGGCAGCGATAGTGATTGCCAGCCGTGGAATCAACGAGCGACAGGGCCTAAATCGTGGCTTATTAGGCGGCAGGATGGCGTACCAGGGTTGAGGTACAGCGGCGTCTCGTGCGTCAAACTTGCGATAGGTAATGAAGCAGCGAGAATTCGACAAGCGGTAGTAGTGAGTGTGACGAGTGGGACGAGAGCTGAGATGGCCTCGGTGAACGGTGCACTAAACGGGGTGTGGGAGATTGTCTGGGGATTGTAGTCGGACAGACTGTAGAGCGAGAGTGGGCTGAGCTGAGAAGCTGCAACAAGAATTGGGCCCTCGTTCAAGCTTAGAAATCTGACAGCGGGCGCGGAAGAAGTTGCGCGGACTTGGCTCTAGGAGGAATTAATCGGTACGAGTACGGCGGGCCTCCGATTGTCCCTTTTTTTGCGATCGGCTAGGCCTACAGCTGTAGCCCTGTGCTGTGCTGCGCTGCCTTGATCTAATCAGCTTCTCGTTGATGAAAGAGAGGATCCGTTGCGTGTCGCCTGTAAATGATGATATGGCCCATGAATGATTGGGCCTTGATTTGCAAGTGGGTGGCAGGGGGGATAAGGCGCTGCCGAGTGAGAAATCTCGAGTGCAGTGCCTACCTTACCTGAAGTGTGTGTGTGTGTGTGTACTTGGCAGAGACAACCACTGTAATCTCTCTGGGGACCGGGGTATTCAAGATGTTCTGGAGAGGCTAGACAATTTTAACAAGAGGAAAGTGAGAGGAGGCGTGTGGGAGAAAGGGAAGATGCGAGTGGATGACGGACCAGCAAAGATAGGCCAAGTCAACAACCAAGGGGGGCGAGCTTCGCAAGGGGCCAGCAACGCAGCAAGCAACAAGCAAAGCAACAAGTGCATATGTAGCGAGTAGGTATGTGGAAGAGAGGCTTAGATACAAGGGAAATAAGACAAGGGGGACCCCGGCCGGAGGAGGCGGCATGTACGATTTGCGGGAGTGGCTCAGTCCGACTTGTACGTAGCTTGAACGAGAGGACGATATCATTGAGCTGCCAGTGGTTGGGAGGCTCAATTGGATGACAACATGTGTAAGGGTGATGAGATGCAATGCGAGGATGTGGTTCTGAAAAATGGAATGCCGCCCCAAGAAATGCGAAACCCCCGTATTTGATTCTGCTGTACCCAGAAGAAAATACCAACATTATAGAGGCAGCTAAACAGAGGGGTGTGTTTTGAAGGGATGAGAAAAGTCATGATGAAGCAGAGACTGTCCACTTAACCCATGGAGCTCAATTGGCAAACCCGTAAATGCATAAGCTCTCAGGCCAAGCATTTCATAACGATAATAAGATTAAACTTACGGTTTCTTTTTTTGTATCGCACCCACTTGTTCTGTGATTCCTTACAATAGAAATATTCCCAACTCAAGGATAGGCCAGTGGTGTGGCAGCAGTGACGAATGGTGACGAGGACGGGGGACTCGGAAGTCCTTCGTTTTGAGATTCGTTGCTGCAGCTAGCGAGGATCGGTGCGGAGCGGCCGGAAGTTGAGGACCCAATGCCACGAGGAAAATACACGCGAGCTCAAGGTAGATTAAAATCCTACTTCGTAGAGAGCGAACTCGGTCGATGGTTGCAGAAGTGACTGCCGTATTACCGTTGCAAGAAGTCGAGTATCAAGGGATCCGCTGCTAACAAAACAAAGAACTCAATTCCAAAGTGTCTTGTATCGTTTATTCGTCCGTTCAAGAAAGACTTCGGTCAAACATCGATATTACTCAACAATTTAGGATGTCCTATAGTCTGAGGATGGTTATTCGATGTTGATTGTTGCAAATATTGGTTTTTGTTTGTCGTTATTACTCCGTTCGATCGTTGGGTTTCGGATTGATTCTCTCTTTGATCGAGTAGCTCGCCTTGTCGTCGCGTTTTGTCTGGTCTCCGCTATCGCCTTCTTTTCAGCTTGGGTATTCGAATGTTCCCCCAGACGCCACACAACCTGAAAGACTAAAAAAGAAAAAGACCGAATCTCACGCCGGCTGTGGTTGGTCGTTGGTGATATAACAAGCCAGAGTCTACAATGTTCAAAAAGAAAGAGGGTGAAGAGGAGGAAATTCTGCTCAGTCAAGGGAGAAGGAAACGAGGGGAATCAATCACGCACAGTCAAATGAATACGAAGCAAACCCCAGAAGCGAGAAGTCACCAACAAATGCTTGGTTAGTACGAATACCTAGAATAGATGGGACCCTAACTCGATTGCCCTCAATCCATCCAAACCCAAACCTTTCCGACTTTGCCCTTGTCCCTCACCATCCATCCATCAGCATCCGCCGTTATCCAAATTCCCTATCATCATCCCTACCAGCACGATCCATCCTTACATGCACATGTTGCGGCACAGGACTGCGCTGACGATGGAAGCAAACCATACCACGCCGCTACGACGGGTAAAGTGATATAGAGAAACGGTCAATATGTTTGAAGAGGGTCCAAAATGCAGATGGCATGCTTGAAGCCCTCGATAAATCTCATGACTATGAGAGTTGGCCAGTATCCTACGGCGACCACGCATGGCATGATCCATAATAGCAATCTACTATACAGTCGGACAGCCAACAACGGCTGCAGTACGACGCAAAGCTCACATCGAAACCCTTCGAGTTGGATGGCAATCAAACAATTGCTTGACATGGGTGGCTGCAGCGAGAATCCCATCATGCCTCTAAAACTCTAGTGTCTGGCGGTTTAAACATCGTATCAACTACCGTAGTTCGCCAAAGTCAATACCAAGGCAAGCACATGCAAAGATAAACCCTTCTCATTCAATATGCAGGGCGACCCTGTTACTAAAATGCCAACAAACAATGGGATATGACCTATATGAGGTTCAAACACCGTGGAGCATTGCACAACACGACGCACGCATCCCACATGCTGCGCCTCAGCGAAACCAAGCATGGATAATCAAGTGGGTAAATCCGATGGAACAGCTCCCTATCGTTAAACCCCTCCACCAACCGGGAATTTAAAGTCCTCCGTTTCCATGTACTATCCTTCTTATCTCGCACAATAATGTAATAACGGACTTTGCTATACGCTGGTCTAGCATGTTACTGAGTAAATTGGCAGTCAGGTTGTTGTGAAGCCATATCAAAAAAAAAAAAAAAAAAGCCTTCAACTTGGATTTAGGTTTCGAAACATGTCAGTGCTGGGGTATGCCTCCGAGCTGGATTCAGCGAGTTTAAAACAAACTGACCTGGCATACCAGTCTGCGATGAATTGTGTGCGCTTCGTTTCAACGGCCATTTCTTAATTAGGTTAGTAGTCTAATGGCCAGTTGTCTTTCGGTCTGAGGTAAAATTGTAAATCCCATCCCAGCATCTAAATACGATAGGCATTGCATATCCTCGTCCATACCTGAAGGCCTACCAAAATTTTATTTCTGTGTAGCTCGACCTCCATGTACAACTGAGAACCCAACAACAGTCTTATCATGTGTCGACATCCCCTCGAAACCCTAACCCGGAAGAGGGATGTAGTTTCTCCATCACGAAGCATAAATGACTTCAGTTACAAATCCCATCCCACGGAGCAGCATCCTTCATACGCATGTTCTCCGCCGCCATGGCTTAATTACCAGGGCCTTCAGGGGGTAAACTTGTCTTCCCGTAGTGCCAAGCTGGATAGCTGCCCACTATTTGGCAGAACTTGGTTAGTCCTGGTCTTTCTCACTCTTGGCGGCAAAAGTCGCTAATGGAACTTGGAGACTTTCTTTCTATGGTCAGGATGGAAGTCACTCAACAATCTCCCAGGCTCAGAACGGAGTGCGGACTTTCAGAGATTTGGCGCTGAAATAAACAGTACCTGGCAGGTACCTACTGCCAACTCCTGCCTAGATCGATCGTGGATCCTGGAAACACATCCCCTGTCTTGTCATACCGTACCTTGCAGAAATAAACCCACATTCCGTCACCATCCACTGAGAAGTACGTGTCGTCGAGTCTGGTTTAAGTATTGACACGTACTGATACAGAAGAGTGAACAAGCTTTTCTTGATGATCTTCCATCCTATTTCTTTCTGGCGCTAAAAGAGGTTTTTCGCAGTAAATGAGATTTCTTCGTTAAGGAAAATGAGGTTTCGGTATAGGTGAAATCAAGATGAACCACCACCCCGGATAGCCCGGCGATTTTTTACCACGACGACATAATCGATGACGTAAAGCCAAATAGAGCCAGGCTTTTTTGAGCTCTTTTGGCAGGACGGTGAAATGGACATGGGACGAGTTTTTTTGTCTTCGGCCTGCTAAAGAGGCCAGGGTCAGGGATATAGACCGAGTAGTGGGCGTTTTTTCCTAACGTGTGCGCCACGAAGCCACTCCTATTTTGGTGACGAGGCTCAGCGCTGAGCCGAATGAGGCTACTCTGTAAATACTTTTCCATGCCCCGGGATAGACCGTTCGAACTAGCCATCTTAGTGTTCTTACTTGATCCGCTGTAAGTCGACCAGGTCATGTTGTTCCTCTAACCTCATCGTCGATCTGCCGGGCTTACCTGGCAAGTTGTTGTTGCCGGCTACCGGCGTCAGCTTTTGACTGCACTGAGGCGTGCAGGGAACAAAAAGCCCCTGATGAGCTGACGATGTGCAGACTACCTACAGTGCGCCATTGAACAATATTGAAGACACACCGATACTTGGCATATGTGCTAAAGATTTGGGTAACGGCTTATCACATCAGTGCCTAATCTCGCCAACTCTGGGAGGAATGAATCAAAGCCTCAGGTTCTCCCTTTGCTCATGGTGATGGGTCCATCCCATCCTTTTGGGTTCGCTTCCACGGCGACTGGCTTGGCGATATCAAATTCAAGGTGATCCCTGTTAGTAACTTGCGCTCTCGTCTCCGGTTGGATCGTCTGCCGCAGCTCATCATTTCACAAATCTTCCTGAAGCTTGATGGAAACTACTAGGTATAAGGCAACGGCGTCATAGTACAAGGTCCTTATTCTTGAATATTATTTCCGTCAATCCAGGGGTCCTCACCATGCACGGTTCTGGGGGATTATCACTGCTCCAACTATTGACGATCCCTTCAATAAAATCTATCTTATTGGATGCCGACTACTCCATAAATGAGCCAAAATGCGAAGGATGATCTAGCTTCATCTCCTCTCATCGTGATCTCGAATTGCTCAAACAATCGTCTTTTGGGATGATCTACGGAGGATATACATGGCCTGCACATTCATTCTCGCTAGGGTAGCCATCGCTTAACAATGGGTGCTGAAAAGGCACGTTCCTTGGATGCTATTGGATACTACGCTGCTCATTGACTGCCACTCTTTATATCCATCCTCGACAATAACTTCATGCCCACTTGCAGAATCCGTACTCGCTTCAGATTAACGGGCCTTTTACTCCGATCTCAATGCCAAACCATACACAAAGCACTTTGGGATTCATACACAAGCACAGTACCCCCACTAAATTGCACTAACATTACAGAAGGTATACCCCTATAATCCTTATGCTAGCCCTAATTCTTACACCTAACTAACTCTAAATCTAACCTACGGGTACGCCTGTAACTAACCTTAACCTCACCCTAGCCTTATTTTATATAAAATAGGCTTACTTATAAGGAAAATACCTAGAATTGCTTTTAAGAGGTGACTTTAGTGAGCTGATAAGAGATATATGTGCTAATAAGGATTTTGGTGGGATGGCCTTTGTGTCACACTAATTGCTCTGATCTGGTGTGTCCTCAGCTACCCGAACAAGCGCGCAAGGCTGAATATTGTCGAGTATCTCTTGATAAATCTTGTCCATTTAATCAAATTATCCTTGCTAATGTTGTGCTGTGGATGGAGAGACCCAGTAGCTAAGTGGTATGGAGCGTGTGCTAAATTTGACATCACAGGGGCCATCAACATGGCTCAGGCGGGTCGTCATGGAATTTCCATTATGTCGCATTCTTTCGTGGGTTGTCCGTTTTCCCGTTGTCAAGTCATCATCATGTTGGATATAGCTATCTGCCCCGTCGCCAATTATGTATCAGTATGTATGTCAGTATATGCGTGTCTTTCGCCGAGTTAATATTCTGGCTTGACGATACGTCCTGATGTCCAATTGAAGCAGCAAAGGGACAAGTTGTTTAATGAGATGTGAAGAGATCGACAACTCTATGACTCTAGGGTTCAGAACTCCTATTCCACAGTGACTGGCATCCATACATGTAAATCAATGACATGTCATGAAGCTAATACGGCGCTGTCGCATGCTCACCGTAAATTGACGTTGTGCACGTTGAATGATGTGATATTTGATAGTGCTCCCAGGTAGGTTCAGATCAGATGAACCGACTCGTAGCCTAAGTAGCTCTGCTGATTGGCTGTTTTATCAATATCGTTATCCGATCACACAACAGGGCTACTTGAAGCGTTAGCCACAATTATTGAAACCCCTGTATAACTGAAGTTTATTGTACTTGCTGCAGGGTAGACACATATGGTTAGACTTTACCAGTCAACCGGCCATGACTCAATTCTTTGGCATATACATGTATATACTACCTATTGAGTACAATGTAATCCTGGAAGACACAATATGCCCAAGGCGTCAGGCGTGGAAAGGTCCAACTCCCAGCTGCATCGTTGGCTTGACCAGTCTACTTCGCTTCCTTTCAGTCTCGATGTGAACCTCCTCTGCCAACCCCCCATAAGCCGACTCAGATATCCTTTACATTATCAACCTTATCGTAGCCAACCTCGTAGACGATCCCAACAGCCACGGGCTGAGACATTGTCGTGGAATGAAAAGAGAGCCTCATTCGTGGTTATACGAGACTCCACGGGCTAATAGCCATGTTACACCACGAATAGGCTATGCGGCTGTAATCCGAGTCGTAAGCCAGCTAACATTGATTGGCAATAAGCAATTGAGACAACATAACGAGAAGCTGCAGGTCGCTGTGACAAACCATTCCTCGTGCTGTGGATTACCAGAAGTATTGGTAAGACAATCCATGCATGAGACATGAGTATGATGCTGTATCAGGGTACAACGGCAGAAAAGGCACCAGCACGACACAGACAACTACAAACGAACAAAAAAAGCGTTACTGTAGTACAAAGTGCGGAAAGTTGAAGGTTCTTGTGCATGTGATTCACAATGTGTCAACCGGCCAGTTGCATGCCCGATGATATCTGTAACGGGCGTGCTGCCGCGTTCCGAAAAATTCGTGGCAGAATGCGCCGTCCTTTCGCCCAAGCACCACGGAGTGTAAGTAAAGAAGCAATCAAGGGGAGAGAACAACTGTTATTTCGCCCAGGGCCCTAGAAGTAAGATGCTCATATCTTATGCATGGGTGACCGGAAGGTATCAAAATATGACTAGCAGCTGATGCAAAATCAAGACTCGAGGCTATCGAGAAACGAAGACAAGATCAGATGGATACGAAGTTCACCGAATCACGGCCGAGAAAAAGGCTAATGTTGTTCTGCCTTTGAATCAAGATATCACCCTGAGAGTCGAAGCATGCACTGAGGCAAGTGTCTTCAACTGAGAAGTAAAGGGTGCCAGATACTTAGTGTAGGATTAATCTATGTCTAAGAATTAAATTGGATGTATTCCAACATGAAAACCATATGGATATATGTATAAAAGAACCCATCTTGTTCTCGACTATGCTCAAGGTTGGACAAAATTCTCCGCCACTCACCCACAAGAGTTGACAGAGTGAAAGTTTGAAATAAATACTCCTGGATACTAACTTTATATTACGAGGTTAATCGGCACCATTAAAATTGTACGTCAAACATGAAAAATGATCTAGCCCCCAAATTCACTACAGCCGAGCTGCCTGATGTAAGAATGGGCCCTGTGCTATTCAGCATGTGAAACAAGTTAAACAGAGCACCGAACTTTAGAAGAGAATTAATTGCCCGTAAGAAAGACAAAATTAACATACTGTAACCTGACTTCAGCCAAAGCAGGTGCTCGACACTATGAAAGTGAGTTCTTCTGCCTCAGCCTTCATCGTTGAACGATAAACGCAACTTCACAGAAGGCATAGTCAAATATTGTGAAGGAAACCTTCTGGAAAAAGTGAAAAGGAGCTGTAAGATATACTCCATCCAATGTACTTATTGTATAACACGTCTCACGCCGTTAGCCCACGTCTGAGTGACTATGAGAAACCACCAGACGTGAATAGTTGATACGATATGTACGGTTCAGGAGTGCCAGTACCTTATCGATACATAAATTTATTGCAGAGTTGTGAGGCTTGATTGATAGGCTGACAATCCATGCATGGAAAGAATGCAACAGCTTCAAGTTGTGAAAGCCGCGATTGCGTTTCTGTCACAGCCCGCTCCGTTGCACTACGACCAGTGTGAAATCCAAGCACCAGAGGCTGAAGAAAACATCCCGAGATACTTGTAATAAGCACCAAGTTAAGTTTTCCATAATTTGAGAGCTGCAGATAGACTCGGCAGATTCAGTTGAAGCTCTAGGACATGCGCACAAGGACACACACACCATACAAGAGAACAGCCCAGCGTAAACGAGATGCATGAGTATCATTGTTCTCCTTCGACCAGCCTAGTTCATACATATGCCCTTAGACGTCGTTTGGTAGCGTTGCTAATGCAATGATACTGAATTCAAGATTACCCTCAGCAACCTTGGTAAATCTCCTGACAGTAGCCTCCAATGCCTTGTCGCCGAGAAGATCATCACCGTCATCTAATGTGCCACAATCAATTGGGCCACCCCAACCCCCTTCCAGATCGTATAAGTGACCATGTGACTTGACAAAGCTGATGAAGTGATATCCGATAGGCTCCTCGCTCGCCGGGGCTATAGTGTCACCTGTAACTGCAGCAGCCATGTGAGCCTTCTCTAACTCTATCGAGTTGTAGAGATAGTTGGCGCGTGGGAGAGGCTTGAGGTCTTGCGTTTCTTTGAGAATCTTATCGAGGATCGAGCCTGAGTTGATAAAGCTCTTGGCTGTGCCATTGCTCACGCTGTGAAGTAGAGCGATGAGACCGCAAGCGTGGCCGATAGTTTGTCTGTACCACACGACTGGCTCATCCGGACCAGAGCCATCGTATGTTAATTCCTCTGAACCCGGGTCATTCTCACGAACGCGCGTCCACATAGGTGTAGGAGTGATGAAGACTAGAGCATGAACTGGACGAGGAATCATGGCAAGCAGCTCAGGTTCATCGACGCTATAAACATCGTAAAAACCGAGCTTCTCGGACACACCTAGGTTGTGAATGAGTTTGGTGAAGACTTCTGGATTGTTTTCGAGTGGAATGAATGTTTTCGTTCCGTCCTTTCTGAAGGAAACTCCAGGTGTGGTTGGCATGATGCTTAATGTTTTTGAGGACGGCGAAAGTAAATGGTTGTTTTACTTGAAGTTATTGCGAGGCATTGTAGGCTTTTGCGAAAGAAATGATCGCTTGCTGTGAAGTGAAGGTAGGTAAGTAGGCAGCAGCAGTGCGTCACCTGTTGGAGTAAGGTACCTTCCACATACAAAACTGCAACAAACAACTATACACACAACCGAGTTTGTGTGTATTTTGTATGTATCAAGGCAAACAAAGAATTGCAAAGCGGATTGAGATATGCCGTTTGTATCATTATTGACAAAACACAGGAGGTCTATTTGTTCCCAATGGCGGGATAAGATAGCAGGAACAAACCATCCCTCCCTTCCAGGCCTTTGGCGATGATAATCGCCTACCTAGCTGCAACTGGCTCCTAGGACAAGATCTCACAATTGCAACGACTTGTCTGTCAATATGGGCATAAAACGGCCCAAAAGCCTGCCTGCTTTCACTTATAAAAATCATTGATAGCAAGTTGATGTGATATGTTTCCTTCCATCGTACATCTGCAACCCATTGTCGGCAGGATGCGCGCGGGGTGAGTACCAGAATTTGTCTTGAGGATATAAAATCTGACCAACAAGCTGTAATCGCATCCTCTACCTAGGCATTCGGTGACAAATTTGTGATTGTTAGAAGAATGTTTCAATCATCGAATCTTACTTACACATCTTGTAGTTAAGTACAGTGGATCTTTGCGCTTTGGCAATCGAAAGATATTCAGATGTGTATATCAGGCTCAACATTTCAACATATTCTTCATCAACAAACAAAAGGCCCTCAGAAACCATCAATCGGCCTTTTTTTCCTTTTTTTCCCCCTGAATATTTTGGTTATAAATATATATAATTTAACTTTATTATCGTGTCTATTGAGCTATGACAAACCCTATGTTAGCATTTCTGGCAGAGATTTCATGAGCTTTGAGTGGGCTGATCAAAGGTTCCAGCATTTCTGGTTGCAGTGACAAAAGTTCGCCACGTGATCGAGGCTGATCGGAGGTGAATGGAACCATCTTTGCTTCGCAAAGGACCTTTTGCAAGAAACTGATTCTAGTCCATCCAGTGGGTTGAGCAAATCAAGGACTGTACTTTCAGACGTTCAGGCCGCACAAATTGAGCAAGTTGACAGGACGAATGGAGCACAAGTTCTGAGAAGATCCATGCCCGGTAGATTCTGCCAATATTCAACCCTTAACATTCGAGAAGGATTCTGATTATGGGACTTCGAATCCGGCATCTTGGTAAATGAGGTAATTCAAGTCTGATTGGACCCTGAAACGATCGAGCATAGGCAAACAGTTGCCCGTCGTTTGTCGTTCTCAGCGTGATTGACAGCCGGCCGAGCCGTTTATGTACTTAGACAAAAGTGCCAGGCTGGGCGTTTGAGGCACATACTAGTTCCTGTATTCTCACGTACAACATGGTTATCTTGTGGACCGAGGCTAACCCCGGAGAGGCTGGAGATAAGCAGCACTCTGAAGGTTTGAACGCCATTAGGGGTTGTTCTCATTGGGTGAAAAAGATAGCAGAATGGCGTGCCAATGCCTAATGTGACATCGAGGAGAGACTGGGCGTCTTGGGCATGCCGGGCGATGGTCACGATAGGAAAATCTAGCCGAAGTTGCAAGTAGTTGGACTTTTGCGATCTTCAATTTGGTTCAAAAACTTGACGATTGCGCACATTGCCGTCTCAAAATGATCGAACAAGAATATCAGCGAATTGGACTCTGTTTCTTTTTCAACAAAAGGTCCGAATATTCAGATTGAGAAGACCATAAGGGCCCTTGAATGTCTGCACTCGACAAGGCCTAGGCCGAGCCCATGCCCAATCAAGAAGGTGGTCTAGATCCAACTGTGCCGTCGCCCGCGATAGCATTGTCCGAAGAATCACGCTACAGCCCAAGTTGTCTAGCACCGGGTTCTTATGGTCGTTCCAAGGGTACAACATGGAGTGCCAATGTGCGATTCGCGGGGAGCGACACTTCTCCTCAGTCTTAGGCTCTTCTTGTCCTTGGGGCTGAGATCCCCCCCCAGTTGCCGGTCCCAGTCTGTATAACCACACCTGCAAAGCAGCAGCCGCTGTCGGCTTCTCTTTCGCTCCAACATCGCCTCTCAACACCACAAGACAAAAGGCCGTTGTTGTCGCTGCCATAGCGGGCTCCAAACCACGCGTCGACGTTGGTTCGCTGTCGCTGAATCGATCCATTGCTCGAGCAGAGGATATCAATCATCATGGCGCCGTCTCTCTTTCGCAAACGCCACGAGGCCGAGGATATTATCCCAATCCCCGGTCCTCTCGAGACCGTTTCCGCTTCCGGTCGTGATTATCTCGAGAATTTACAGCAGTTTGAGAAGTCTCACAAGTTCGATCCTAATCTGCCCATCGACGACCTCACAGATGTCGACGCTGCTATCGCGACTGGAAATGCCGAGAAGGGAATAGAAATTGAGCATGCGCTCATGGAGGACAATAGCCCCTATCCCGAAGTCCGATCTGTCGTCCGAAACTACGACGTCGACGTTCCTGCTAACACCATCCGCGCCTGGACTATCGGATTGATTCTTTGCACCATCGGCTCCGGCGTCAACATGCTCTTCTCCTTACGAAATCCCAGCGTCACAGTTACTACTTACGTCGTCCAACTTGTCGCCTATCCGTTTGGTCTCGGCTGGGATTTGATCATGCCCGATCGCGAATGGAACTTGTTTGGTCTCAAATTCAATCTCAAGCCTGGGAAATTCAACTACAAGGAACACGTAGTGATTGTCGCAATGTCCAATGTACGCATAATTTCCATCTCATCTTGATGGGCGTTACTAACTCGTCTAGGCTGCGTACGGTGGTGGCGTTCTCTACGCAACTGATGTACTCCTTGCACAGCAAATTTTCTATGGCCAAAAGTTTGGCTGGGCTTTCCAGGTACTATTCGGTATCACTACTCTCTGCACTGGATATGGGCTGGCTGGTCTTGCACGTCGCTTTTTGGTGTGGCCGGCTGCCATGATCTGGCCCACTGACCTGGTCAATTGTGCCTTGTTCTATACGCTTCACGATCACTCCGGCTCTGATCCCACCAAGACCAATGGTTGGAAGATGGGACGATATAGGTGGTTCTTAATTGTTGGAGCTGGAGGTTTCGCTTGGTACTGGTTTCCAGGCTGGATTTTCAAAGGTCTTTCTTACTTCACCTGGGTTTGCTGGCTTGCACCTCACAACGTCACTGTCAACAAGATTTTTGGTGGCATGACTGGTTATGGCTTGATGCCTACATCCTTCGATTGGACCGTTTACAGCGGCTACCTGCAGTCCCCCCTTATCCCGCCTTTCCACGCCATCGCGAATGTTCTCCTGGGCATCATTGTTTTCTTCATTTGTATTTCAATGGGCATCCATTTCACAGGTACCTGGTATGCGGATTACTTCCCCGTTCAGTCATCCGAGTCCTATGACAACACCGGTGCCATCTACAACGTCACGAGGATTCTCGACAACAACTTCCAGTTCAACGAAACAGCTTACAAGGAGTACTCACCACTCTTTTTGCCAACGCAGTTTGCACTTTCTTATGGTCTGTCTTTTGCAGCTGTTACAGCCGTTGTCGTTCACGTTGTCCTCTACCATGGACATGAGATTTGGAGGCAATTCAAGCTTGCCCGTAACCAGGAGGATGACGTTCACATGCGACTGATGAAGAAGTACCGAGACGCGGAGGATTGGTGGTATGCGAGTAAGTCTAGTGTCATTTCCTTAAACTCGATGTTGATACTGACCATCATTAGCACTTTTCATCGTCATGGTTGCTATTTCAATTGGCGTAATTGCTGGCTGGCCCACTGGTTTTCCAGTCTGGGCGTACTTCATCTGCCTCCTCATTCCCGTGCTGTGGTTGATTCCTATCGGCGTTGTTCAGGCTATCACCAATATTCAGCTTGGTCTTAATGTTCTTACCGAGTTCATCATTGGCTACATGGTTCCTGGTCGCCCTATGGCCATGATGATGTTCAAGAATTACGGGTACATCTGCATGGGCCAGGCACTTTACTTCGCCCAGGATCTCAAGCTCGGTCACTACATGAAGGTCCCTCCCAGGGTCATGTTTTCATCACAGCTGGTTGCCTCCATCTGGTCAGCTATTGTCCAGATCTGCGTGATGAACTGGGCACTGGGTCACATTCCTGATGTTTGTGCCATTGACCAGCCCAATAACTATACTTGCCCGGGTGGTCGTGTCTTCTACACAGCCTCTGTTATCTGGGGAGCCATCGGCCCGGCCCGTATCTTCAGCCATGGCTCAATTTACTCATCACTCCAGTGGTTCTGGCTGGTTGGTGCCGTAACACCTGTTATCACATGGCTGCTTGCTCGCAAGTGGCCTCGTTCAATCTGGCGATACGTCAGCACCCCCCTTATCTATGGTGGTGCTGGTATGTTACCCCCAGCCTCAGTTTATATTTACCTCTGCTGGGGTATGGTCGGTGCCTTCTTCAACCGCTTCGTTAAGAGAAGATATACCGGCTGGTGGCTACAGTATAACTACGTAACTTCGGCGGCACTGGATTGTGGCCTAATCATGTCAACAATGGTGATTTTCTTCACATTGTACCTGACAAGTGCTTCTCCTCCTAATTGGTGGGGTAACTATGGCGCTCTGGAGACAATGGATTGGAAGACTACCGCTGTCTCGAAGACTGTTCCAAAGGGCTCCTTCATCGGACCTTCAACATGGAACTAAGATTTCAAATTTATAAACACTTGTTCATGGTCATGATTTTGGAAAGCAAGGTTCGGATGATTGAAGGAATTTCGAGGCGTTATGGTCTAGGTTGTGTATTACTTGGAAATGTTTCTTCTTACTATACGTGCGAGATACCTCATGATTAATGTTCACGGATTTCTGGGAGAAGCTTGTGTTTAAACATAACTATAAATACGTGAGCGTTGAATACAGGCCTTCCGTTTAACTTGATATCAGTTCACATTATTGTTCAGCCAACAAGATCTGTTTGCAAGACGTCAAACCTGTTCCGCTAAGGTATACACTAATGAGATAGCTGCGGGGCTACTGAATTCCAAGATGGAAGTCCTCTTTGCCCCAGTCACGTGGACCACTTTCTCGAATCACATGATCATCTAAGTCCGCCCACACCTTTCGTTCCTTAGGGTTGTAAATTCGCACTCCGCCAAAAAAGGTCTCCGAATTTGAGAATTTCTCGATCGCTATCCAACTAACCGCCCAAACACCACAGCCAAGATGAGTACGTCGCCGCCCGTCAGCTGCTCGCGAAACGACAGCATATGATGATTCTCCCGAGAGGATTGCAGCAGTGTTTGCTAATGCATCTTCACAGCGAAGGGTACCTCCAGCTTCGGTAAGCGTCACAACAAGACGCACACCCTGTGCCGACGATGCGGTTAGTCCTTTTGCCCTCATTTCTCGCTGTTCAGATAGCCTTCGAATCGTGTAATGGATATTCGAATTAAGACCCGACACCGAAAATGGACGATTGCGAGCATCGAGGAGTATCTGAACGGCGGGGCTTGGAATTATTAAAGTGAGCGGCAATGCTGATGGGATCTTTAGGTCGCCGCTCTCTTCACATCCAGAAGCATGAGTGCGCTTCTTGCGGCTACCCTGCTGCTAAGACCCGCAAGTGTACGTGAAAACCTCACACAAAACAAACGTCGACAAGCTCGATATCGAGCACTCGATGCTGCTGGACTTCAACACTGACACTCTTTCTATAGACAACTGGTCCGAGAAGGCTAAGCGAAGAAAGACCGTCGGTACTGGCCGCACTCGCTACCTCAAGGATGTGTCCCGACGATTCAAGAACGGTTTCCAGACTGGTACCCCCAAGGGCGCTCGAGGTGCTACCGCCGAGAAGGCCTAAATGGGGACCGCATCCCTTCTGATCCCGTCCACCACCTCTCCGGCCTACCCCTCTTCCACCACGGACGCTCAGAACACCCACTCCTTCGAGAACATACAACAGCAATGGCGGCTCATAGCGTGAGCCTAGACCGAAGGGCAATCTGGTTGGAACCGGAGTTACGGTGGTGATTGGGACGGGTGGTCATGTTTGCTGGTTCGTGGATGAAAGGAACGTAAAGGTGCGGCTTGGAGCATGGGCACGGTGTTTTTACATGTTTGAGCAAGGAAGTAAAAAAAAGAACCCTTTTGCTCTTCTGAGATTCCATAGGGTTTCGGTTACGAGGTTCTGAAATGGCATCTTGATTCTGCATGAACGTGCATATGGTCTATCGAGGGGATATTCGTGAGAAAAAGGTCTGGACATCTGTCCTGGAAGGAAACCAACACTTTCTTGCATGATAGCCAGCCAAATAAGTCATTGCCTGTAAAACTAACTTGCCTTTAAGTGGCGCGTCTAAGTTTAGCAGTCTCGCAACTGTCACAACGGCCAATCTTGAGTTTGTTCTTTGTCTTCTATTTCGTACCCATTATGTTCCTCTTTCAAAGACCTTGACTCCGCCATCAGCACCAACATGATACAAATACTCAGCAGCACCACCCGAGCCTTCAGCTACAGGTCCAGTGATACGCAGTACACCACTGACATCCCTCGCGGTCCCTGTATCAAGCATCCGTAGGGTCAACACCATGTCAGCTGCATGTGCTGAAGAAAGAACGAGGCTGGCGTGCTCCCGCTCAAGCGTAGTAGCTTGGGCAGCAACAAGAGGCGTGTCGGCTGACAGAGTAAGGATCGTGCTGTGAACAAGCTGTGAAAGATTTAGCAAGATGCTGTGCTTATTCTAAGCTGAGAGAACCTTACACTGCGGAGGCCGAGAACGAGGTCTTGAACTGTGAGACTTGTGGTTGAGTCATCAGTGACAGCGAGAAGGGCATCAAGTTGATCGATAACAAGGACCTTGCGCGAGGCACGCAAATCGGCGATAGCGCCTTCAATCTCCTTCTTGATGTCGGCAAGTTTTGTACTTCGAAGTATCCTTTCTTTTCGTGCACCTGGAACCACAGGTTTAGCATCACCATAGAGTCCTGAGAAACCGTCGATGAATGCGAAGCGTCCTGCTCTGCTTACGGCCTCTAGATCAAGGCCCTGGCCAAAATCAGTATTTTGCTATACGAACGTTCCATTGATTCATAAGTCTATTACCAATTTTGTAGCACTCTCTTTCCAAAAGGCACCATCTCTCATGAAGCTGATCAGTACAACGCCTGTATCCTTGGTGCTCTCTTCCCCATCTGTACTTCCTCGCAGGTATGAATACACATGCCGCAGAACCAGCCAGTTCGCGCTCGCACCGAGCACACTGGTGATAAGATTGAGCGAGGTTTCAGGAGGCAGAGAAATATAAGGATCTAAAAGATGAGGTATCCGTGAGGTGGCAGCCATGTTTAGACTGAAATACTAGAGCTTGTTGGACTGATATGAAGGATTTTGAGGATTCAATTGCACTGTGCGAAAATCAGTACTTAGTGGAGTGCAGTAGGTTCTGTGCGGGTGACGAGTAACTCCCAGTTACCGCACGATAAAAATCTTTTAAACCAAAAAAATATGAGCGGGACATATTCTGTTCAAACCTGGTATACGTAGGGTTTTAAGGATAAAAGCCTCACAGTACTGTCTTATACCACAAGCATAATGTGGTTCGCCAACATGGCAATATAAGGGTAAACTTTACCGTTCAAAGGGGGACGAAGTACATAATTATTGCAACTTTTACCTTAAAACTAGCCTATCGACAATTCCCTGCTCCGATATAAAATGGAGAATAACTGGCCTGGCAGTCTTTGGACGAACTCTTACATCATGGAGTACCATCAACATTAGGATCATCATAAAACACAATATTCCTGTGTTTAACTCCTGATTTCGTACTGCTTCTGAAATTAGAAGTTAAAACAATCTTTAGTTGGTGGCCTTTAGGAAGACACCATTTTGAGCATACCCGCCCTAGAATCTCAATAATGGTAGCGGCTTGCTTTTGATCGACATCTTTGGGTCAGTCCAATAGCCACAAAAGATTTAAAGTGATGGCTTTTCCACCCGGGAAGAGTCCCAGGGAGAGGATCAAGGCGAGCGTGCGAGCATTATCCATTTGTGACAGACCATCTGGTTTCATTAGGCCAATCTCTGACCATGCCTTAGAGTCTGGCAGTTGAGCTTCGATACTAGCTGTACACATAAACGTTAAGGTTGATATGTCTTCCGGAACCTGTCTTTATCTGGGAAAAGTGGTTCAACGCGAGGAACGATGATTGTGTCAATAATTCGGAAGAATAGGCCCTGAGCAACAGACACCTATCTCCCGCCCGATGGGGTGGTATTGCTCCAGCATCTGTGATGGGTATCGATACCGCCTGCTTCGGGAATTCTGGCTGTGACCTCGTTGCGCAAGTATGTAAAAAAGTTGGACCAGCGTCTATCGTACATATCAATGTTGAGGTTTGTTGTCTCCTTACTTGCCAAACAAACCCCCAAAAACAGACGATCCGCCTCCTCCGCCTCCACGACCTCCATGTCTCCTGGCTTCAATTTGGATCCATTCCTTCAAAAACTCCCTATCGGCAAGTTTTCTGGCATCAGATAGCTTGGTCGTTATTTGTGCCTCCCCGCCATCGAAGCTCAAGAGCGTAGGAATGCTCGTGATCATGTAATTCATGGCTAGGTTAGGACTTCCTGACATGATATCGGGTGAATCGAACTCAACAGTCGCGAGAGACACGCCTCCCTCCTCCTCACCAACACCAGACTCAACAAGATCTATAATAAGAGGACTGATGGCTTTACAGGTAGAGCACCATGAGGCGGTCCACAGGGTCAACAAGGGGGTCCGGGACGACGTCGAGAGTGAAAGGTAGGTTGAGAAGGAGTCATTGTTGCGGATCCTAGCTGGCGGTCAACAAACAAGCTATTTCTGGGCAGAGAGAGACAAAGAAAGCGATCGACAAATGAGATGCAAGGGTGGACATGTGCGGAGACATGTGATCTGCCAAAGCAAGCGACTTGACTTACGGGGCGTATATCTGGTTCTTGGCTTCTCGCGATGTGGTCGATGAGATTGAGGCTCGCTGTAGTGAACAAGGTATTATTTGTGCCTTGTTAAAGAAAGGACGGAGCCCGGCACGTAAAGAGAATGCGTGCATTATGTAAATTTTTTATGATGAGCCGCCGACTTAATGAATCGAATTTCAATGTGCACTTGAACCTAAGCGCGTCTGTAGAATGAAATTCGAGTAAGATTTTGGAGGTGAGACAGGGTAAGACGCCGAGGCTAGAAATGATGTAATGATCTAGTGACAGGACCCTTCAGCGGGTGGGGGATGCATTGTTTACTGGGGCGGCTGTAGTGAGATGGGCCAGTGGCAGGCTTGCAAAGAGAATCGTAGGCCGCACGGGACGCCATTTCAACAACATAAGTCGGTCACGCGTGCAGCATCTACAAAAATGAAACTTGGTTTAACATGGAATCGAGGTTAGTTATGGCACTGCCGCCGCTCCCGCCAGTAGCCAACAGGACGATGGATCCTTTGTCACCAGGCCTGAAGACATGGGAGTGGAGTTGAGCCTGGTGATCCAACGTTAACCTTACTCGCGTTAGAGTCGTGCCAGGTAGACCGTTACGAAGTTCCTGTCTCCCCTTATCAAGGAGAACCTTATTTATATCCCACCGCCTCCGCATTGATTCAGTCATGATATTATCCTCATCTTGAGTCGGAGTGATTTCTTTTCCTCTTGTTTTTGTTTCCACTTTGAAATTCCAGGTCGACCTTTGTTTTGGGAGCATATGATACATTACCTTACATGACCTTGAGCTGATGACGGACGACTTGAAAACTCCACTGCCTTCCATTGCTTTGCGACGAAACTAACTGGCATCCATTCCCTTCTCAACCATACTTTCCCAAATCACCAAAATCCATCGTCCAATAGCCAGTCTTCATATTCCCTAAGCTAGACATTTCTTCTCGGTTCCACGTTGCCCTACTATTCTATCGAAGACGCGCCCTGCATAAACCTGTTTATTATATAGCATTCTTCAGTGGCACCTACAGTCAAAACATGCCCAGCTTCTAGACCATACCTATCAAGGTCTTGTGATTGATTCACAAGCATTCCACCTAGAAACCCCTCTGCTCCCGGCAGAAAGAAGACACCGATTCCCAGATCACATTGGCATTTTAGCTTGAGACAGTTTCCCTCATGCCGTCAGAGAAACCAAACGTGCCCAGGTGGCGGCGCTTCCTGGGTGGTGGTGCCGGACCTACCGGTGCCAGGTCAGATGAATCCTACGGACATTCAAAATGGAGCATGGGTGTTTTGAACGACAAACAGACCATTGAGGTTCCAGGTAAGCTGAAAATTCCAAGTTCTTATATCGCAGCAGTAACACTAATACGTTACAGGTTCCGTGCTTCTGCTGGCATCACATCGTAACGAGCCTCTTGGTCTTCGAAACGTTCATGCTAGAACCTCTCATTCCTCTATTCCTGCTGGCTTCCCTGTGGATACACGAAGGACATCAGCTTCGTCTGCAGCCGCTGCGGCGGCGGCGGCGGAAGCAGAGAGTCATGCCTCAGCCAACGAGAATGATGCCAAGAAGAAAACAAGTGATGGATCTATCATCTTGGAACCACAGCCTGAAGAATCAGGAAACGATCCGCTGAACTGGCCCTCTTGGAAACGAGACATTGCTCTTTTGTCGCTTGGTTTCTACTGCATGATCGGCGGCGGTACAACCCCCCTGATCGCTGCTGGCTTCACCGACGTTGCAGAGACATACGACGTTGATGTCGAGAGAGTAGCTTTGACCACTGGGCTCTACATGATGGGCATGGGCCTTGGCTCCGTGGTATTCTCACCAACCGCTATCCTCTGGGGCAAACGCCCAGTATATCTAGGCAGCGCCATCTTGTTCATCGGAACATCACTTTGGGCTGCATGGTCACCTAGCTTCAATTCTCTCCTCGCGGCCAGAGTCTTTCAAGGCTTTGCTGTCAGCCCTGTCGAATGCCTTCCGTCAGCCACAATTGCGGAAATTTTCTTCCTCCACGAGAGAGCCTATCGAATTGGTATCTACACTCTCCTCTTGCTTGGTGGCAAGAACCTGGTCCCTCTTGTTAGTGCCGTTATTATTGGCGCGCTCTCGTGGCGTTGGGTTTTCTGGATCTTGGCCATGATCATTGCCCTGGGTGCTGTACTGCTCTTCTTGTTTGTCCCAGAAACTTTTTGGGATCGCACCCCCCATGCAAGGCCTAAGCACCCATCCAAGCGGCCGAGTTTTATGCGCCGGCTCTCATCTCGTCACGCGGTTCCCCAAACTGGAGGAGAAGGGCTATTGCAGGGCGAACATGGAGAGCACCTGGTGGACGCAGATTATGCTCAAGATGGTCGACAATCACCCGCCGCCCTTCATCGAGGCAGAGATCTCCATGTAGGCTTCGCTGAGTCTGGCGATGCTACCGAAGAGGCTGTAGCATCTGTGACCCCAGTTTCGCCTAAAGCGGTAGTTCCTTCGTCAGACAAAAACCCATCGCCTCCTGGTGACGTTGGCAGCACAACTGGAAGCGAGTCCCAAAATGCGTCTTTCAAGTTGGGACCGAACCTTGAAAACGAGAAGCTGGACGCCTCACAACTCCAGGGCCCACCCAAGATCCAGGCCTACACACATAATCTCCGCCAACAACCCCCAAAATCATTTGTTCAACAGCTGAAGCCCTGGCATGGACGGCTTAACAGTGACAGCTGGCTCAAGGTTATGGTTCGGCCTTTCATCCTGTTCGCATACCCGGCGGTTCTTTGGTCATCTGCTGTGTATGCTTGTTCCGTGGGTTGGCTTATTGTCATCTCTGAGTCGATTGCCATGATATACCGCAATAAGGATTCTTATAACTTCAGCGCTCTCCAGGCAGGCTTGGTTTACATCTCACCGTTTATTGGTGGTATCCTAGGAACTGGCGTGGCTGGCAAAGTCAGTGATATAATCGTCAAGATCATGTCGAGGCGTAATGGTGGCCTCTACGAGCCTGAGTTCCGTCTTGTCATGGCAATTCCCATCCTTATCAGCACATGCATAGGTCTCATGGGCTTTGGATGGTCTGCAGAGGAGAAGGATCATTGGATGGTCCCTACCTTC
Organism: Fusarium burgessii; assembly: GCA_002980515.1. Lineage (NCBI taxonomy): Eukaryota > Fungi > Ascomycota > Sordariomycetes > Hypocreales > Nectriaceae > Fusarium > Fusarium burgessii. The sequence continues at coordinate 23,234 of PVQA01000309.1, forward strand.
TTCTTTGGTGTCGTGTCATTTGGATGTTCGCTTGGATCGACGACATCCATTACATTCTGCGTGGACAGCTATCGCCAATACGCTGGAGAGGCCTTGGTGACACTCAATTTTTCGAAGAATATCTTGCATGGACTTGTTTTCAGCCTCTTCGTCACACATTGGTTGCATGGCGATGGCCCGAAGAAGGTATACATCTGGATTGGCATAATCCAACTGCTTTTGATGCTGTGCACAATTCCTATGTACATTTACGGCAAGAGGGCTCGTATGTGGACGGTGCGGGCAAACTTGATGGAGAAGTTCTAATTGCATTATGGGCATTGCTTGGAGTTTTGACACGTTGCTCGCATGAGAATAAAGGGCTCGTCTCATCATTGTCATTCATTCTCACGACTTGCAGGGTTTATGGGTTCTGTTACTTTTTATAACGTATGGGCTAGCACGCAAGTGCCATTGCATTGATTATTATGGCATGGTATGATTAGAATGATCATTTCTATTAGTCGAGGTAGCTAAGTAAAGTGCTACTTCTTGAGAATAGACTGGGGTGTTTTCTATATAAGTTCAAACTTCAAGGAATAATTAAAGGGTTCTGTAATTTGTTACTTATTTTTATAGAAACCTTAGAATTATAAGAAGTTGACTACTTGACAACTGCTTTCACCATTACTGTGATGGGCACGCTCCATCTGGTCTCGGTCTAAGTCCACGGCACTGAAGTAATACATTCAGCTATTGAGAGTCCTGTAGACTTATCTCCATAAGATTGTGCCATATGCCGAGACTTGGTACGGGCGGAAGAGTAGGAGCCGGCAGGTGTTAAACCGACCGAATGGCGTTTCGATGCTCTCCCATCCGATGCTAGGGGCTGGACCCCAATGAAGGTGGTGTTATAATCGCTATGAGCAGCACTTTCCAAAGCAATCTTTGGAGAGATCAAGATAGCTATAAGATCAATAATTCGAATAGAACGCTGGTCGAGTCTCTTTGCCACGTCAGATTATAGCCTTTATGGGCGATCCTTATATTGTCAATCATGGATGGCTCAGAACTCAAAGAGCTATTCTTTGGAAAGAGAAAAGGCCTGTTGGAGCACACTAAGCCCTTCTTGCTGAGTAAAGCCAACCTCTTATGGTGAAGATTGAAAAATACATACTACAGGAACGAAAAGACACCACAGCCCCTGGACTTCGATCATAACGACCATTCATCGTCTACTTTCGTTTCATGTCAAGGCCCAATGAGGAAGCAGACAGCCGTATTGCTGTCATGCAGGCGAACTATTCTCCAATACCCGCTATCTTGCGCATAAAATTACCAATTTCGTATATCCCGCGCTCTCCAGGGTATAAGTCTCAAAGGGTGGTCAAGGTAAACAACGGGGGGGTTGGAAATGGCTATGGCACACAAGCGGCAACGAAGATTTCAATCATGGTCCCTTTCCCACTGCTGGCAAGTTGCCAGGTTCAGGATTGATCAACTTTCGAAATTAGAACGAATCGAGGCCGAGGGCTTGATGTAGCGGGAAGTGATGTTGGCAGGTATAGCGTACTTTTGAAGCTGGATGATGACATCCTTCACACGCAATCTACAGTTGTAAAGGGTGACGAGCCGTGTTCAAAACTCTGATGCTGAAATAATTGTTAGGACGCCACTCGGTGGACAAATTGACCACCCTAGGGGATGGCAGAAAACTTCAGAGTTCTTGTTGAGGGTCGAGTACTAGGAATGATGATGCTCGGAAAAGCCTCAGTGTGAAAATTGGAATATAAATCGGCATGGCGGGAAAAAAATTCAACTTCAGAACACCTAAGTCTTATCATATAATTTGCAATCTTGCAGTAAACGAGCAATTCTCCTCGTTTGCTTGCACCCTTGAGCTCAGGGTTCAAAAACACGACCGGTCTTCTGTAAAGTTTCGATGTCTTACTCAATTGATCCTGATGGTATATATCTGCGCCAGATGCAATCAACGCTAATCCCAAGACACCAGATCCAACGCCTTTTCTCTGATTTATCCGTCTTAGGGACTCACACCCTAGTTTGTGCTTGCCAAAAGCATGTACCCTGCTTGCTTCATCATCATGTTCAACCCTTGCTCTGCGTCTATGACTCAAAGCGCTATATATTTCATTTGTAGTTGTTTCCAAGCAGGAAAGGATCGAGGTGACACTATACAGCTTACATGAGGACGCAATCACCCTCTTGTTGCCTGTCCATCTTGCTGCGGGAGATGCGCTCACGCTGGCGAGCACCGTTCTTGCCTGCACCACGTTTTAGATCCTCTAAGCGCTCGCGAGCCTTAGGGAAGTCTTGTGCTGTACGATGTTGTTAGTTATTACCCCTAAGCATGGCTGTATTGCACTTACCGGCCGCTCGCCAATACCATCGCTTTGCGTCCTCCAGATTTGCGGGAACGCCGATACCCACCTCCGTAAAGTATCCCATGGCATATTCGGCTTTAGCTAGACCTGCAATGGCAGCCTTGCGGGCCCAAAGGTAAGCCTCTGTGTCACTTTGTCCCAGGACACCTTCACTGCCTGTTAGGTACCAGCCACTGAGCGCAAGTTCTGCCTGGTGCTCCTCCTGTGTTGCCGCTTTCGAGTACCATTGAATAGACTGTCGTGGGTCGATCGGACAGCCCAGCAATCCATATTCGAAGGCACATCCAAGTCGATACTGGGAGAACTTGTAACCTAAATCGCCTGCTTGAAGAAACAGGCTGTATGCATATGCTTCATCTCGGATGATAACATCGTTGGGCTGGGCTGATTCGTATAATAAGCCGAGCTCGTGTAATGCGTGTGGATTCTCTCCGTCTGCTCTCTCTGCCGCTCGCTTCAACCAACCTACTGCTTCCCTGGGATTTTTAGGTTGACCAAGAAGCCCCTTCAGTAAGATCATCCCAACCTTGTACATCGCTGGAGGATCACCCAAAGTTGCAGCACGTTTGTACCACTGGATTGCTTTCATTGGGTCCTTGCGTGTGCCGCCCCCTTCCTCATGGCCAATCTCGCAGCACACTGCAGTTCGATAAGCTGCTGCAGGGTGCCCAAGTTTTGCTGCAGATTGGTACTGCGTAAATGCCTCCTTATGATCGCTATCACCGAAAAGGCCTCTCCCAAGACAATCTGCCAGTAGGAACATGGCATCTGGATTCTGAGCGTTGGCCAGCTTTTTGAGAATCTTATGGCAATCGATCAAGTAACGCTCACGTGCCCTTGTACGTTGCTTAGGGTCTGGCATCTTAGGTGCCAGGACGTCAGCAGCTTCCACCAGCTTTTTGGCTAGTCTCAATGCTGAATCCTGGTCACTCGAATTGTTCTTGATTAGCATTCTAAGATGTTCTAGTTCCTGTGTGGTGACAGGACCCTCGTCCCTAACAGGCTGACGTTGGTTGTTGTTCCTAGGTGGTGATCCAACCTGTTGTTGATACTGGGGTTGCCGTGACTGAGGCTGTTGTTGAGGCTGAGGCTGAGGGGCTGGCGTAGAGGTCCCATAGTTTCGCACAGGAGCTGGCTTGTTGCCCAGATGAACCATTGAATCTTGCATAAGACCCGGACGAATAGGAGCGGGATGTGAAGGGAGGCCATCCGGATTCATTGGCCCACTAGCACGGGCGCCGCTCATTGCTGCTGGTGCACTAGGTCCTCTAGGAGGCATCCGGTTATAGTCTTGATCATAACCAGGCTGGTAGTTGCTCATCGGCGGAACCGGAGGGACTGCGGGGACGTCTGGCACATCGCCAACCATCTCGAACACGGCTGTTTGGGGTTGGCGAAGCGCTGGTTGCGACTTGGCGTGGTTGAGCACAGGTGTTTGGTGAGCTCCTCGCTGAGGCTGTTCATTGCTAGGACGCATTGACTGTTCAAAAGAACTACGTTGCCCTGGGGCTGGCGCAGCATCAAAGTCCGGTAGGCTGATTCGGTTGTGCTGTGAATGTGGGCCATAGTCAGGATTGCTGTTGCGTTGGTTGTCAAAATAGGCGTCGTAAACTTCGTCATAAGAAGCTGTTGATGGCTTATGGTACGCATTTTGTTCATCATATTCCCCATTATGACCTCCGAAGCCTCCTTGTGGTCCAGCTGTGTACGACCTTTGGGGAGGTGCCCGGTGACCGCCAGCAGTGGAAGGCCTTTGAGGTATCCCTCGGCCAGCGGGGGTACTATATTGCATTGCATCCATCCGTTGAGGCGGTGGCACGTTGCTTCCTTGTCGCATGTCATCTACAGGCATTGTCCTACTTCGGGCCGGTGGGCCAAAGCCACCCACAGGAGGCTCTCGAGCACTGCTGTATCCATCGTCATAAGTTCCATAACCACCATGCTGTCGCGGGGGACCACCTTGAGGGTAACCTCTCGGAGGGGGACCGCGACCCGTATTCACCGGTGGTCGTCCATATTCGCCCTGGCTGCGTTGGGTGTCGGAACTTGCACGTCCATTTGTTGGCACCATTGGCCTTTGGTTAATGTCCATATTCGACATTTGATCAGCCATCTGCTGCTCATAAGCCATGTCTGGCCTTCGTCCACGGTCTTGCGGCAGATGCTTGTGTCCGAAGTGCCCGTCTCGAGGACTCATAGGAGGCGTATTCATAGGTTGTCGGCGGGCTTTGGATAGGATCGTAAGCTGAGTGTTCTAACATCTGGGCTAAAACTCACCTGTAGGATCCGAATTCGCCGCATATGGTCCTGGGCGCATTCCGCCTTGCCCAGGATGCCCATTTGGCATGCCTCTACCTTGTCCTGGCATTGGGCCTCCTCGAGGAGGGCGCTGTTGCCCACGATGCGGATCAGCTGTCTGTGGACGAGGAATTGGCCCTCCGCGAGGACCAGGCATCACGCCTCCACCGCGCCCATATGGGTCTTGTGGTGGTGGCGGCGGCCCTCTGCCGTAACTCTGATCTTGATATTGTCCTCCGAAATCCTGCCCAGAGCTGCCATTGTAGTCACCATACCCATAGCCTTGTTGATATTCGTTGTACTGTTGTGCCCCGTATTGTTGTGGCGGCGCATTGCCGTGTTGTCGTGGGGCATGCCTTGGTGGCATTTGACCCCCGTAAGGTCGCTGTTGGCTGCCATAGCCTCCTTCGTATGCCATGAGCACGGTTCGACAGTTGACGATGTGAATGAGCTTTGAATTTGGTTTCTCATGTACTGTTGCCGACTCAGAAATTAAAAGAAGCTGTAAGCTCTAAATATCGGTCGGCACAGAATCAGTTTCAATTACTGTCGCATGGCGTGCCGCAGCCTCAGTGACTGGGTTTCCAATAAGCGTGTGATCGGCGGTCCAGATCGTAGAACTACTGCAAGAGAAAATATGGCAAGCCGTCGATGATCCTAGCCAAAAAGGACCGACAAATAATGCGGGAAGAATAATTACGTCCTGGAGTCTGTTAATACTGTTAGACCAAACCAAAACTCGGCGAACCCCTTGCTAAAGCAAGGCCCCCCTTCTGGTATATGACTGTCTAATAAATACCTAGCAAGCAAAAGATGTTGAGAAGCCGACAGGGAGACCGATTTCGTTTGCGGGACAGAAATCTGGAAACGACAAGTGACTAGAGATGGCGCAAAGGGAATGTCGAATAACCTCAGTTCGAAGGATTGGTTATTTGAGGACAAGTAACAGTGCCTTCAAGCGGCGCAAATTACAAGCGGACGGGGGATAGGTGCTCTTTATGCTTGGTTCATCCGAAACGGAGGAGGTCAAGGTATCCATGAAAAGGCAGGTCAGGTTGCCTCCAACCTCCAACGTGACCTCCCCCCAAGTGCATGTGGTTTCCATCCATTCAGTCAGGTCCAGTTGTTCTTCAATGGAAGCTTGTGGAGCAAAAGCGCTAAATCTCCAGTGGCTTGTCGTTTAGGCCCGTTTTCTGGGTTACTTTGAGTGGGGATGTCCAGGTACCAGTCTCTGCATGCGGGTGGTACCTTACTTGAAGCCCAACCCCCTGTCGGTCGGGATAAAATGTGAGACTGGAAGACCCAAGGGGGATCAATGCCTGTATTTTAGGACCCTAGGCCTTAATGATGCTCTTTACCTCACTTAAAAAGTTTTGGCTCTGCCGCAAAAGAAATAAGCGACTCGGCGGCATCAAGAAGACCCCCGAGAATCAAAGCTTTGATGGAATGAAGAATACCGTTGCGAACTGGGAACAAACTGTTATGAGTCAATACCCGCACAGTTATTAACGGTATGGAAGCCTAGGCCTCACTGCTCATCTCTCAAGAGCTTTCCCCACTAGGCTACCCATTCCAATGAATCGAAGAATCGAAAGACACGGCGTTTCGCTGCTGTCGGCTTGGCTGACAACCCCCAGCAAGCATGCATAACTGATTGTGGCTCGACTTAGCTAACCCCTGGCTATTAACGGAGACGTTGATCGGTTTTGCTAGCCCGATTTCCGTCTTCGAGTATGACTTATTCACCTACAGGGTCTGTGCACTTTTGCTCGCTTCACACATAGCTATGTTTTGTATCACAATGCTCATCGTCATACTTCGCTGGCGATGTTTGCTCCTCCAGGGATTCTATTGAGTCACCCACTCCCTACAAATCAGCTTATAGAACAGGCTAGGCTGAGATAACTGGCCTCAAAAGTCGAAACAAAGTAATCAAGCAAAAAGCCTTCTAGATGAATGTCATATCTCCTTTTCAGATATCCCTGATAGCCCTAAGCACAGTCTCGCATTGGATAACATCATCTGTGGATCTGGCGCAGACCCGCAGTTTCCTATTAGCGAACGGTTTTCATGGCGCTCACGAATCTCAGAACTTGTGGCGGTTAATCGGCGCTTGGAAGGAGGGATTATGCTCGCGCTTAGCCCTGTGATGTATTGACGTCAAGAGAGGCCATGTTTAACCTTAGCCAAGAGGCTGTGGGTTTGGCGAAGAACATTAAAATGGATGCAGTCGAGTCCAAGACAATGAGACAGATGCCAGAGCATACTTTATGTAGATCCGACGAAGCCGGAGGTTCATTTATCAAGTCATTCCCTGTTACGCGATTCGTCAAGGAAGTGTCCGAGCTGACTTCAAGTGTCAACCAGTCAGGAGCCATGAAGCGTCTTTTTTGGGAAGATGGATGTTGCCACCTCTCAGCTCCTTGTTGGACACGGAAGAATAATTCCATGCCGTGGGAAGCTGAAACAATGTCTTGACTCTTGCGTCGAGTTGGTGGCTGGTATAACGACTCTGTTAAACATGGCTGCCTCATGAGAAGGTATTTGCTCAGTATACCACCCATTTATTGAATCATTTGCTTCCAAGATATGTTATGAATAGTAATCTATGGCCCCTACGGAGTATGCAGTATGAAATTTCAGAAATAGTATCATGATGAGGGACATCGCTTATGTTCAGGCAAGGTTCCATGGCCCAAGGTAACAATTTCGGTTTCGGGTCATGCTTACCTCCGTGACCGCCTTCCTGATTGAACCTAATACCAATGAGGGCATACTGCCAAATCAATGACGGATGCAGAATCGTGAAAATCATTATTGGAAGAATCCATGCTAAATCAGAGTCATCTACAATTGTTTCTTGCTACGCTCCGCGACCTCAAATTCTGTACACTTATCATTCCTTCCCTATTATAATGGCAGCCAAACAACCATCTTCAAGGTGGTGGTTCTGGACCAAGGTCCTTATGGGGTATGCCTTCCCTATTATCGTAGCCTACTAAAGATCAAGCTCATATATTGCAGTGGTGCTGTCGTCGCAGTCGGCGGACCGGCCTTTACCATGTGGTTAACTCCTACCGAGGAAGAACTTCGATCGAGATATAACCCCGAATTACGAAAGAAGAGTTTGGAGAATCGTGAGGAGCGGCAACAAGAGTTTGACGATTTTGTAACCCGACTGAAAGAATACTCCAAGTCGGACAAGCCAAGTGTGTTTGTCTAGTTACTGCCACTACAATTACTAACCACTTGCTAGTTTGGATTGTGGTGAAAGAGGAAGAGGAGCGAAAGCGTAAGGCCGCCGCCGCTGCAGCGAAAGCTTCTCAGAAGGAGGCAGATACTCGACGAGAACAGATGAGGAGAGAGGCAGGCCTAGACGCAAAATAATATCGTCAATGGACACCCAAGCTGGATGCCTTTTGTGCTTGTAAGATTATGGAACACGATGAAGGACGGCTCATGTATAACAGCTGAATCATATGGGAAGCTACTAGTTACAGGGGTGAGCAAAATATTTGGAGTTCTTTGGATCAATTCAACTGCTTTCAATCAAAAATAAGACAAAGTCTTCCTTCGATTGACCGAGCTGTCCTGCCATGATTATCAATGCCTCTCTAATTGTTAAATCGAGTCGCTATAGGAACTGTCATTTTCTTGAAGCAATCGAGGACTACTGTGAGAACCAACGCAGTAACTTGTTACCAGAGGGAACCCGATTTATGAAATTGAGCCTCACTTATAATTCTTGCAGAATCTTCACTCCTGGAAGCATATGTAGCATCTCAGAGCTCAACATCAAAAGCAGTCTTCTAGACTTACCCCACGACCCTGGCGCAGGCGGCTACAACGTCACGGGTAATGAACAACAAGTGGTGCGAGTGAAGGGCGGAGCACCACCAGAGCCCCTCCTCTTCCTCGGCGAAATGGTAGTTCCACAGGCGAAAACTCTTGGCACGCACAAAATCTACTTTGACTTATCACCACTGATTCGAAGCCGACGGCGACAAACAGCTAATTACCCAAGCCTAACTTACTGGTACGTTGCTGAACTCACGCATGCACGAATTTCAGTGCAATATTTTTTCGAACAGTCGATTCATCCCGTCCGAAAACGCCCCGACTGACGAGTTTTGTCCCAGTTTCGATCGAGTCCCCCGATCCCCCGCAATTGAATTTCGCCCATCATGTCCTCCGCCGAAGTCCAAGAACGCCTCAAGAAGCTCGGCCTGAGCGCCCGAACTGGTACGTGATCTTTGCGCCTTTTCACAAAAGAATTCGAGGTGAGAGCAACAAACTGACTTGTAACATAGGGTATGTTTGCGCATTACAACGCTTATAGGCCCGTCACCATCGATTATGGCAGCTAACGGAACGATTCAGTGGAAAGGGTACCCCCCGAAGAAAGGTCAAGCGTGCGCCCGCCCGCTCCGGCGCTGACGACAAGAAGCTTCAGCTCGCCCTCAAGAAGCTGAACACCCAGCCCATTCAGGCTATCGAGGAGGTCAATATGTTCAAGCAGGACGGAAACGTCATTCACTTTGCTGCCCCCAAGGGTTAGTCATCCCAGTCTAGCATTGTACCTGGGCTTAGTATATACTGACATGCCCTTTTCCGCCCCAACAGTTCACGCTGCTGTTCCCTCCAACACCTTTGCCATCTATGGTAACGGTGAGGATAAGGAGCTTACCGAGCTTGTCCCCGGTATCCTTAACCAGCTCGGCCCCGACTCCCTCGCCTCTCTGCGCAAGCTCGCCGAGAGCTACCAGAACCTCCAGAAGGAGAAGGGTGAGGACGATGACGAGATCCCCGACCTGGTCGAGGGCGAGAACTTCGAGAACGAGCCCAAGGTCGAGTAAATTTCCCCTACACAGTAAAGGGCGAAGGGGTAGTGAAAACGTAGGTCTGTTCGGCCAAGAGGCTGGCTAGTTTCTCCTACGAGGCGGGGTTTATGTTTACCCCTGGTATTGGGCAGTCGTAACAATCACTCCCCCGCTCTCTATGCCGAGTAGCAGAGGAGTAAGTACGGGTACGCAAATGGTCACAGCTTGGGAATGTCGCAGTGGAACGGCGACCTTATGCTGGCTGAGGTTGATTGATCTGTACAAACAAACAAAAATACGACTTACATCGGGAGAAATACCAATCTCTAATGATGTCAATGATTGCTACGTTTTTCTAGTTGGAAATCTGACCCTGCGTCATTCCTGATCCATCCTGCCAGTGCCGTCTCACGGGCCTCGTCCTTAGCTTGCCGTCTGTGAGCCGTTAACTGTCCCTGCTTTAAGTCCCGATACGTACCATCACCAAGACAGATTGCCGTAGGAGAGTAAGCGACACCGATTCTACTGGCAAGATTGTTTGCTGCCTCCCACATGCAACGCTTCGATACTCGACTTGCTCCGTCTTTCTTGAAAGCTTTCCGGCCTTGAATGACTCCTCCAATGATGCTCTCCTCGAAGCCTGATCGTGACCATGTCGCTGCTAGGTTGCTTGCTGAGATTTTGTCAGCTCGAGACTGTACAGCCCTTTTCGAAAATTCAAATTCCAAGTCTGTAGTCGCAATTGAAAATTCCCTAAATGAATAACCTCCCTGCCACTTTTTACCAACCATGAGGTTCATTCTGCCTTCCGCCGAAAATGCACGTTGACATGCAGGATAAGAGTACTGAGATTTCGGCAAGATGATGCTACTGATATATGCGTGGCTAGGGTCGATGAAGATGGATGTGATGGCTGAGAGAAGCGAAGTGCATTGTTTCAGCGCAAGTTTGTCAGAGCAAGACTTAGATAACGTTGGAGGCGCATCCCCTCGTGCAGGTTTTCGTCGAACAATTCCAGTCCTCGAGAAGCAAGCTCGTCCTAGCAAAGAAATGTGTGTATCCGCCCCGGGTGTTGTGCTTATAGGATGTGGAGTTCCCCAGGCTGAAGCATCTTCTTGAGCCGCCATTGTGAGCTCCATACTAGCATCACCACCTGGTTCCCTTCAGTTATAGTTGTATTTTCAGCTTGAGATGACTTACACGGCGCTTCTGAACAGTACATGTGCAGCTTGACGCCGTCTTTGATCTTGAATAACTGCAAGGTGGGGTCATTATAATTGGGAGGGCTCGTCTGCTTCTGCAAAATGCTCGACTCGTCATCCTTCTCAAGAATATTCGCGCATTCATCAAGCAAGAAACGATTAAAAGTCCGTATAGCCAGAACCTCAGCATGCCAGTCATGAATGCCTATACCATTGGATTGTGAAATTTTCGATGCCGGAAGACATTTCATGCCAGTTCTACGGTAACCAGGTTTAGATGCGAAGGACAATTAAATGGAAATTGAGAGTGCTTACGCCAGGGCTAGACATGTTAGAACGCCGTCTTTCTCGGCGACGATGCCACTTAGCGGAACCCATTCATGGATGCCGTTGTCGCGAACAGCAGGTTTTCGTTTCGAAGGTAATTTGTAAAATTGTTGCAACACCACATGCGCGATCAGATCCGACTGGGACATCATCTAGCCATATTCAGTATATCCAAAGTAGCAATACAATGGCCAGGGGTCAAGAATATGTAAAGACTTTGTTACATATACCGCGGTACGATGGTGGTGTAAGTGGCCGAGGAGCCTCATAAGAGTTGCTCCGATGATTCTCCGACCAAGCACAGCTGCACGTGATGGTCTATGACCCACACCAAAGTTGGCGTCTCGCCTGCCCTAGATCGCTTAGTCAGTTAGCACACAATTCGAGAAATTGACTGCAGTCACGACCCTCAACTTTCCATTTGCCATCGCCAATCCACGGTCAACTACACAACACCTTGTCGCCTTCAACGCACAACCAGCGACAAGATGCGAACCTACGAGGACACCTTCTCCGGCGAGAGAATCTACCCTGGCAAGGTACGCTTCTTCTGCCATTATCCCCATCCGTCCCGTTGCTGCGATCCGGTCGATTATCGAAGTGCGAAATTCCCTAGTTGCTGGAGGGGGATGATGACAATGATGGATCGCATGGACGAGCACACGGTGTGATTTATAACAATACATCAAAGGCTAACGGGTACCGCATCACAGGGTAAGCTCTACGTCCGTGGCGACAGCAAGATCTTCCGATTCCAGAACGGCAAGTCGGAGTCTCTCTTCCTGCAAAGGAAGAACCCCCGCCGTATCGCATGGACCGTCCTCTACCGCCGACAGCACCGCAAGGGTATCTCTGAGGTATGAATCAACCAAACTCTAGCAGCAGTTCCAACAAAGTCAATCTTTGCTGCAGGTGTCCTGTTGATATCCACCAACGGAACTGACATATTCCACAGGAGGTTGCCAAGAAGCGAACCCGCCGCACCGTCAAGTCCCAGCGAGGCATCGTTGGTGCTTCTCTTGACGTGATTAAGGAGAAGCGCAACATCCGACCCGAGGCCCGCTCCGCTGCCCGCGCCCAGGCCATCAAGGAGAGCAAAGAGAAGAAGCAGGCTGACGCTGCTGCCAAGAAGTCCGAGAAGGCTAAGCTCGCTGCTCTGGCCTCCAAGGGCCAGGCTGTCCGACAAGTCAGCAAGCAGGGTGCCAAGGGTTCTGCCCCCAAGGTCCAGGCCAAGACTCGCTAAGTTATGAATGGACTTTGAAGGAGGGTGAAAATGGGAGAGTGAGTGGAGTCCGTGGTTCTTGTGTCTTTGTCCGGCCGGTTCTCCTACAATCTCGGGTGCATGGATTGCCAATAGAGTGCATTGATAGTTGAGCAATGCAAAATGGTCAAACAAAAAAAAACCCATCTGCTTCGTGCCGTGACGAACAATGGATGTGCAATCATATGGCGGCTATTAATTAACTCACGGCGTCGATCAGGGTACTGGCAACTTGTTTTGGTAGATTTAACGACACAATGCCTTATGATACAAAAACAAGCTTCACAAGAAACGCTTCAGATCAAGATAATGTTCAAATGCTCCGGTTCGAGGCCTGCCTTCATGTTCTATTGTCATTCATGCACGTGTCTATAGTCTATTCTCTTGTCGTGGCGCCCAAGTTCAGTTACAGCTGGGCCAGGACACCCAGGGCACCAGACTTCTCAATACTTCCAGGCTCCTCATCTCGCGCAGCATATACGACCTTGCCTTGATCAACAATAATCGCGAATCGCCCAGTTCGCTCACCGATGTTCCAACCAATGGTTTGGGAGAACTTGGCATCCTTGTCGGACATGAATAGCTGGCTCAAGTTAATCTTATGATGCTGTAAGTTGATTTGCAGAGAAACTCACGATCTTGTCGTCGTTGACACCGTTGGCCTTGGCCCAGCCGCTCATGACAAAGGGGTCATTGACAGCAATGACAATGACTTGGTCGACACCCTTGGCCTTGATCTTGTCGATGTGCTCCAAGTAGGAAGGGATGTGAGAGCCAGAGCAAGTAGGGGTGAAAGCGCCTGGGATTGAGACAAGGACGACCTTCTTGTTCTTGAACTCTGTATCGTACGACGTCAAAATACTTGAATACAACGAGAATTGGGCGAGAGATCACATACCTTGGCTTGCATTAAAAGGAACAGGTGTACCACAGGTCGTAAACTCAGCGGTTTCAGGCGAGGGGGGGATATAGCTGAACCAGACACCCTCGGGGAAGTTATCGCCGGCCTTGAGCTCAGACATTTTGGCTGTGTCTAAGTAGTTTTGTTGTGTAGTGGAGAATAAGAGAGGAAGTTTCAATAGTATTGAAGTGTGATGAAGAGAGAACGATTCACACACAAGTTTGAGGAAATCGTCGAAGTTAAATCCTCCTTGCCTTCCGCATGTAGATTGCCGCTCTTTCCCTTAGGCTACCTAAAGTTGACTTTCTACCCCGCCGTTCTTCTCAGCCTTTCGGAGGTCAATCGGAGAATGAAACGGCATTGGTGTAAAGAGGGTCACCGATGAGGTCAGTGAAGCTTCGCATGTGGGGATTCTCGGAAAGCGGTCGGCGCGTTATGGGCCGCTCATGTCGCAATGGTATTGAGACACGCAGTGCCTTGATAGGGACCAGGTTGTTATCAAGGTTCATTTGGAATCATCTTAAAACTAGTCAATGCTCAATGAAAAGTTACCTGGACACACGTCCAGTTCACTGACCATGACGCACCCTTCAAATGTACACTTTCACGATGTTGTTCAAATGAGGCTCGGCGTCGGCTTCGGCAAGCGAGATGCCAATCGGCGGAGCATTTGTCATCCAATTCAAAATCTGATAAGATTATCAATGTCAGAGACATCGTTGTTAAGCAGAGTTCAGGTGGCCACAGTTTGGTCCGATTCGTGATGATTCCAAATGGCCACAACGGTGATCAAGCCAACAGGTACCTTGATTCGCGTGGCTGTTGAGTCGCCACATTATCATGTCTCGGCTGAGCTGTATGTAAAGTTTTATTAACTTCTATTCTATGATGATTTGCATATTATTCAAATTTTTACACGGGACAAAAGAAACTCGATGAAAAAAAGCTAATAACTAATAGCTCACATGAAGCATATTGTTGGGAGAGTTTCAGATAGTTATACACATAAAAGAAGCACTCGTTTAAGTGGTAATTTTTGATTGCAAGCTTGTTTAGGAATCAAAAGTACCTGGGAAATAAGAAAAAATAACTTCAAGTCAATTTTTTTTTAACCCAGGGTTACATGAATAGTGTGTTGTTTTTCTAATAGTTCATACAAAAATGAAAACTCCTTCGTAGTCCTTGGGTTGGCGGAGCTTCGCGGCCATTTCATCCCCAAGCCACTATAGGTACATAATCAAAATCGACCAGCCATTATTAATGCAGCTTCAAAAGCCATACTTGATGCCGTCACCACCAGGAAGGGCTCCCAGCCGAGCATTATGCTTGAGGAAATAAACATCGATGGCTTGCAGGACCCATCCGCATGGTAACAAAGTTATTAAACTACATCTATAGCAACTTGGTTTAACCTATGAGATAACCTGGACCCAACAACAACATTTGTTTACTTCGATTTAGTCGTACTGCTTATGGTAAACCTCCAAATACCATTCAATTTTGTTTCCCTCTTTTCCTCTTCCTATACGTTTATGTATAATATCGTCACATCAACTCACGAAAGTACGGGTAGTGCACGTTATTCGTATAAAAGTAATAATGGCAATACGAACAACACTGAGTGATTCCAGTTATAGAAATCTACAATCATTAGATGGCTGATACTTGCCAGCGACCCAGACCTATTGAGAAATGTGCCCTACATAAATAAGGTATCTACCAATTACCAGTCGAGAACCCGAAAATGATGCAGACAACATTGATTGGCACACGGACCGAAGCGTCCCGAGCGGGGGAACACGACTTGCAGGAGCAAACATATTCTTCCTGATACAAGTAAGCATAAAACATCATCAAATACCGAAGAAGAAAAATGTCTGGAGTGGATTTAGAGAAACCAGTAGCCAGCTCAGGTATAAAAATACTACCCTGATGTGAAGTGGTACTGATCACTGTTCATACAGAGACCAGCGAAGCATGGACGGTTGAGAAAGTCTTGAGCGACAATGACCTGGTCCATGTATCTGACTCACCTATATCCTTCTTTCATCTTCTTGGTGCTCTCAAGACAACGAAGCGTGAAGGCTGGAAGAGACATGGAATCGTGTAAGTTACTTACCGTATGTGAGTGCCGCTAGAAGAGGAGCTGAAAACCTGCCAGTCCCGAGTCGGTTGCGGATCATTCTTATCGAATGGGCATGATAGCAATGTTTGCGCCCCGGGAACTAGACCAAGCTAAGTGTATGAAGATGTGCCTTGTTCACGACATTGCTGAATCTGTCGTGGGTGACATCACCCCTTTCAGCGGTGTTTCCAGAGCCGAAAAGGGTAGACGAGAGGCTTCGACCATTGCTTACATCGCTAATCGCTGGTCCGGACCATACACCGCTGAGATTGAGAAACTCTGGCATGAATTTGAAGCAGCTGAAACCCCAGAGGCTCAGTTTGCCCAGGATATTGACAAAATCGAGCTTCTCCTACAAGCAGTGGAGTACGAAAGGAACAGCAAAAGTAAGAAAGATCTGGGCGAATTCATGGGAGTTGCACGTAAGTTACGAACTGAAGCTGGAAAGGCCTGGGCAAATGAGATACTGGGAGACAGGGAGAAGTTTTGGGAGGGACAACAGCATTTGAGGGGAGAACATGCCCAGCAGGGAGGTCTCTCAGAAGAGATGGCCAAGGCTCACGATGCATATTATGGGTAGATTGGGGGTACAGCGTCGAACAACCTTTCATGTCCAGTGACCACTTCAATTATTTTATGTTGAGAAAACCTGATGGCCGGCATATGGATGTTGATGGAAGCAACGTGATTTATTGATCTAACCCACGAGAAACGGGAGCAAATCTCTACCTGAAGAGTAGTCTACGTAAACATTATTAAGGAATCCATTGTTATGCGAGTTTTTATCAACTGTCCAGCTCGGGAAGAAATATGGGTAAATTTGATCTGCCCACTGGATGGTTCAGCTAGAGCTTCAAATGGTCACCCTTTCAGCTTGAGCATGATATTAAACAGGGTTGTACTATATGCAGTATCTGCCACGAGCAACATCACACTGAAATTCCAGCCTGCTCACTATGCTTTCTTCTAAGAATAAAACCATCCGCAAGAAAAGCAATTGTGTGACCCTTCATTTTCAGGACAGGGGCAGGGAAAGTATCACGATATCAATAAATTTATGCACGCACCTCAATTTGAGCCAGCCACAATTGACCTAAACCACCCTCCATTATCAACATCCGGTATCCTATGCGTCATTATTACAGCAACGGATGGTATGTCACCTTTGCTTTGACCAAGATTAGCTCGTTGCTGGCCAGACATCTCCATACGGGCCGTAATTAAAAATACAATGGATAAGCTTGAGTTTCAATTGAATAGAAAGCCTGTAATCTTCAACAAGCAAGTATGTCTCATCACATCCCAAGACATTGTTCTCGCATATATTGAATTATCGCAGCCATCTCGAAGAAACACTTATTTAGGCTATGTTTGTCCAGATTACCGAAGCCTCGGCGACAAGGAACAGGGACCAGGGGACAGGGGACGGGATACTACGCACGTCCGTCATTTAGCAGCGATATTTCAACTGAAGCTACGGAGGTTGGTCTCAAAA